>JAAAYG020052438.1:0-11053 GCA_009936455.2 Tomocerus minor
ATTAGAGCTTAGTCCTCACAGAGGCAATAAAAGATAAGAAATCATGTAAGTAGTTAAACCAAACATTATTGTAAACACTTTATTATTATACTAAACATATATACATATAAAAATTATGTCGTGTATATTTATGGCTCCATGGGCAATAGCCCGAGAGGGGCGTCATGATTAAATAAATAAAATAGTAACAAAGAGCTGTCTTTAAAAATCACAGAATTATCAAAATAAAATCAAAGGTAAAATTATGGAAATAGATATCCTATGTATGAAGGATATCTATTTCAGGCACAAGTTAGCACAATATTACCGAAAAATATGCATATTTTAGAGCCAAAATGCGTAAACCTTAACATATTCTAGAGAATGACTAGGCATTAATTTCAATTAAAATCTGGCTTGAAACACACTACACCTTTAGGAAAATCGCTAAGGTTAGGCACAATTGAAAAAATGTATCATATTGCAATTTAGATGACACTATGAAATGCACTGCAAGAAATTTTCAGATTTCCGCCAGACCTGGCATATCTTATAGTTTCTAACCCTGCCTGAGTTCCTAAACACATCATTCCTAACACATCACATCCTAAGACACTCTTTTCTCGAAGCACTGACAATTGTATGTATGTAAATAAATAGTTAGTCAAAGAAAAGATCCAAGCGTTCATGTTCAAGTAATTGCATATCCCAATTAATTGATAGGTAGCATATTGGCAATTCTTTTGAGCATATTGCAACATTTGGCTACCCGGCGGGGAATCGAACCTCGGTCGTCCGCGTGACAGACGGAAATACTCACCACTATACCAGATAAATTTAAGCACACTGTAAACAATAAAACATACAATACTAAAGCTACTTCCTTCGGCTAATTTGCACATAAGTTCAAAATAGAATATAACGACATAAACAACTACCAGCTAATGTTCCAGTCTGTCAATGTTTTTAACAACATGAAGCAAAACGAGATCGAAGAACAAACTCAAATTCAACTACAAAATCAAGATCAAACCAACAGACATAATAAACGAACAGTACTACTTTGAAATGTTAATATGTGTATTGAGAGTTGTATCTCGATAACGCTTATTATCTGCGAGTGGCAATAAGTGACTAGATTAATAGATAAGAATGGAGAGTAGCAATGTAGACAGCAAAGCAGTAACACGTTGACCTCGTTAGCTCTGCTAACTAAACAGAGAAACCTAAACCAAATGATAACTTATAACAACCCATGCAAAAACTACACACTAATTTATTTAGCTCCGCTAAAAACAAACTAAACGAGCAAACATAAAACAAAATAATGCGACCTGACCCCAACCAGCAGCAAATTGAAGCAAACATATCTACAGAATAAAAATATCAGCAGTATACCTACGGGATAATGGAGGACTTCACAAAACTTGAAATACATGAGAAACTAAACTACATGTGGCTAAACCTACAAGCTAGGCAGAAATTGAACGACACTGAAAGAGCAGTAAGAAATCAACAAATTACACCTTTTTCCCAAATCATGAATACAATAGCAGCCGCTCCAATCACAGATTCAACAGAAGGTAAACAAGATTCTGACAGTAAGCGGCCAAAGGAAAATAAAGACTGTGAAACAACAATGAGCAACCCAGCCAATTTGAAAATATTTGTGAAAAATGGACACGGCAACAGTGATAGAGGAAGCAAATATATCGAGATTTGGGATTTTGACTCAGCCAAACAAACCCTAAAAATGCTCTCGGTACGTTTAACCCATTTAGGAAGGCAAAAAAACTGCAACTCATTCGATCTGCTAACAGGGACACTGAATCTCTCATTTGTCCGAGAAAAAGTGAACCGGAATGGACTGGAGAGACAAACAACATCGAAACCTTACGGCGGGGCATGTTAGCAACAAAAACGGAGGACTTCAAAAGCAGGAGAAAGAAGTGGAAAAGAAAGTAAACATTACCATTTGTGCAACTAAATCCGAAACATTCCGTCATAAAATCGACGGAAAAATAGTGTTTTCCGTCAGTTGGACAAATAAGAAAAATAATTCTGAACATCCATAGCCTAAAGGTAAATTAGCAATTATTAGTACTAGAACGTATAATCAAGCAAAATTAATTAAATTATATCTAAAAAATTATATGTATGCTAAAATTATTATTTCTCAAAAATAAGTATACAATTGGCAGGATGTGACGACCCAAATAGCAAACATCAGTTAAAAATATGTAAATGGCAGGATGTGACGTGTAATATTATTAGAACGTTGGACTAAATTGAACGCACAGACTGACCTACATTGTTTCTCTTAGATCAGAAATACAATATCCGTAATGCTGGCTTAGGTATTTTATAAGTACTTAAGCTAATTACAACATACAATTAAAACTGCACATTACAAGCAATTTGCCAAAGACATTACTAGTAAATAAGAATGGGTCAGGAAAATTCTGTTTAAGTAAGCAAATTCTTTCTCTGAAATTAAACATGTACATGAGTCGGATAAATTGTTCAGTGAACTTTAACATACCTACCCTATAATGCTATGAAAATATAACAAGTAAGCATCGCCAACTTATCTCTCCCTAAAAATGAATGCAAATGTAATATGAAATTTTATAGCAAGGCAAGAACAATATGAAAACTATGTATAAAATAATAAAAACATTTTAACACTGCTAGTACCTACTTCAATATTTAAATGATTCCTCAGTTCTGCAAATTATCGACATGTGAAATGGGTCCATTGGCAAATGCCCGTAGGCAGCACTGTAATTTAGTTAAGTAACAAATTATAGCACAAAACAACTAATACTAACATTAAGCCCTTATGTAAATATAATGTATCAAATAAATGTGTAATATCACTGCACAACGGCTCCATGGGAAAATGACCACAAAATAAGACTTTTACTAAATAAAATAAAAAATACTAATCACCCCAGAAAGAATAAATGACCATAGTAAGCCACCGAGTCGAAAAAACGAACTCCCAAATCAAACCAATAATTCAATATTCTCTCATTAAAATCCACCCAACGGCATATTTTTCGTACCGTTCGTTTGTACAATACCAAAGTAAACGAACTCCATCGCAAGAATCCTCCTCTTCAGATAATTCATCTGAATATATTATTTCTTCTCCGTTGCTTCAGCGCAAAATACACTGCAAAAACAACTGTGTCTATTTACAACAAGCAAAACTTCGTTCTCCCCCAAATTCTTCTGTTGGGTCTCCATATAAACAATCATAATCACAACCTAAGCCCGCTATCGCGCCCTAGCTAATCTCAACCTAGCCCACCGTTTCATTCCGGCCAAGCAGGCTATACCGGAAGAAGCAGGAGATGCAATATTTTTGCCAATCTTTTCGGACTTGCGCACATGTATTTTAATTTTAAAAGTTAAGAATACAAAACAATCCATATCAACACATTATCCACTGCCGACAACAAGACATACAGCAAATTGAACCGCATTGATAACGCTTGTTTTAACACTTAAAAGACCGTTTAGGTCTCTCAATAATAACGAAAGAAGATTGTGAACTAACTATTTCTTTCAAGATCTGCTATATTATCAATCCAATACCTATTTAACTCCATCTCTAGTAATCGCCTCTGATCTGCAAAAAAATTATTCTGCAGTAAACCACAACTCTTTATGGAGGGCATTTACGGCTACCGCAAACCTATACCGAATTCGTAATAGCCGTTTCCCTATTTTGCGGATGATATAGAAAGTAATGTTCTAGGCCATTTTATACCAGATGCCGATGGGGAACTTGAGTCTAATTACTAATGGAAGATAGATGAATGAGTAAGTTCCCAGTGAGCAGACTTAGGTTGATCTTAAACGCAGAACACAAGTCCAGATCTTAAATTACTTAACTTGTCCGTTTACTTTCCTGGAAGCAAGAAGACTTCATACAAACAAAATCTTTCCGTCGACTGCTCTACCTTTCTACCTAATTACAACGTCAAGATCATACAAAGTTAATACATTGAGAATACTTTTAAATTATTTCTATTAGAAAAATGCTTATATATTGTAATGTTGCATGATGGGACATGGAAACCTCGGGGAACGAGGCAACCACAAGGATTCCAAATCGTGGAGTTTTTCAAAGATAAGTAGGAATTTGGTCACTTCCATAGCCACAAGCATTAGCCAGTAGTAATAATAATACGGCATGAGTAGAGACGGAATCTTGAGAATCAAACACTCTCATATAGTGAGTATATGAGGGAATTATTCTAAGGAAGTCATACCACTTTACAATGCCGCACGGTAAAACCGGGTCAAGTAGAGAAGTGGTTACGATTTTACGCGGCATGGCCGGTAGAGGCAGCCGAGGCAGAGGGCAGCGAGTACGAGGTGCAGTTTGTTCGGTACCCCTACAAATCAAGATAACATTACGGGTGAGCACAATAGCTTGGTAGTAGTACCATGGTTGTGCCAGGTTGGAATATGTTTGATAATTTAAGAAAAAAAACATACCATTTAACATTCCTTAGATGGTCATAAATATTGGCAGAAATTGGTTAATAAAACAATCCAGATCTGACATAATTCCAGAGCTCTTTTTTGTTTTTATTACTCCCATACAAGTCATAAAACCCCCCTTCTCTCCAAGCACATAAATTAGTCAAACTCTACTAGCATTGCCATATGCATAAAACAACAAGTTTACAATAGAAACCTTAGTTTCTCTAATTCTAACTTTTCTAACCAAAAAAGTAATAATTTGTGATAAAGTAATTGCTAAACCACGAAGTAGCATTGTATTCTAGGTCTTCCTGGAATTGCAGAATCTCCCTGGACAAAATTGCTTCTCTCAACTAATAAACATCTTCGAAATAATATATCCACTGAAAGATTAATATTCACAGTGAACACTGTAAATATATGAAATAATTTATTGTAAGTGCTTTATTGTCTGACACCGATAACAGATACAATATTTCATGCAACTGATTTCCTATAGAAAACCGATGATTTATGTATTTAGTGTAATTTACATACATATTCATGGCTTTTACGGTATTTACGGTATGCGATAATTAAAAATCGTATGGCCATGATTTCGACTGGGAAATTGAAAAGTGGGAAGCTTCCCAATTTCCCAGTGGGAAAAAAATGCCAAGTGGGTGGGAAATTGGGAAATTGAAAAATAAGGTGGGAAATGAAACAAAAAGTATAAAAACTGCTATAATAACACTGAAATATTAACTTTTATCTTCATATATAGTCAAAAAAACATTATTTGAGTTATTTTGGCTATTTATACCTACATAATGTTGATATTTGGTTATTATTATTTTTTGCAGTTATTGTGCTGTAACTTGAATGGGATTATGAACGGGAGAACGCAGAATGCATTGTTATATGCATTAGGCTTTTAAAGTGTGTAAAAGTACTGTATTTTGTCAATTTATTTTTCATTTCCCATAGTGTTTTTTCATTTCCCGGTTTCCCACTTTTCCCATATTTCCCACTTTTTCCCATATGCCTATCAAAATGGGGTGGGAAATGGGAAAATCCGAATGAGTGTGGCATTTATGGCAATAAATGGGAGATCCGGCGCAGTCGAGACTCTTATTACAGCCTCGAAATTGATATAAATTGTTTTGCACAAAATCTAGTAAGCAATGTTAATAACTGTTGGTAAAATGAGATTATATTTTAAATGATTCATTATAATAAATGTATCCTGGTACTCCCATTCAAAAAAATTTGTAAGGGTTATAAATTATACCGATCTAAATAAAATCAGCTCAGTGGAGAGCCCCACACTCATACTACCAAATTCTAAACTCTCGTCCCGATGAATCATTTGATCCCCAACTCGGACTTACCCATAACCCAGCCTTGTGGATCACTACTGCGTACCCCAGCCACTACTTAAAATGCGATTCTATACTAGTTAATCTTTCATCAAACATTAAAATCATAAACGAAATCTTTTTTTGACATATTGTAATGCGATTGTAATATTAATATAATAGTGACATGGAAGGTAAATGACATGGAAGAGTCATCGATATAGAAGTGATTTTATGGAACGTGGAGGCATGGTGATGGAGAGGTAACCACGTTTTTCATCCGATAGTTGAACATTGATATCACGGTCATTCCTAAAATAATTTAGAAATAATATTTATAGCCATCATCAAGGAGGCAACCGTTCTCACAAATCCCGGTCTGATACTTTATAATCAACTTTTTAGTAATTTTCCCGATCTAATTGTCATGAATCTTATACTTCGATAGATACTACAGCATAAGTTATAAATCAGCTTTAAAACATGCTCTAGAAATGTGAAAATGAATATTTTATAATGGATAAACGGCCTAACTTGTTCAGAAGCGTTATTGTTGTTGCCTTGTCTGGTCTTTCAGCAGCAACAGCGATAATATTTTCTCCGATATCTGTTTGTTCCGTTTTTGAATCTACAAGTAGCACATCAGATTCTGGCAGGAAGAATTTCGAAACATGTGCCAGCGCATAAAACATAGGCTGTTTGTAGAATTCCTTGGACGTTTTATTAATAATTATTGGAGAGTCTGCAGCATGCTTGGCCCAGTTAGGCCCCCCATCGGGATTAAGCGCAATATTCCAATCGGTCCAACCAACTACCCAATGCTGCAAGTCCTGTTTATAAGATCCATCATAGTCTTTTAGTATAGGTTGGTGTGGAGATAATTTAACCTTATTTAGATCTAATTCTCGTGAAGGGCTATAAAAAAAGACATTTTAGTCTAAAAATGAATGAAAAATAGGCTATTTCGTCAGAAGTGTAGAAAAATTTAATATTTTTCCACATTGTTGGCCCTTTCTCTAGGCAGTTGGAATGAGGTCGAGACTCAGAGACCTTCCCAAGCTTACACAACACAGACAGTTTCACGATTTAATTGGTAAAGAAATGTTTACACCAATGTTCGATATTAGCCGGATTTTTAAGATTTTACCCAGCCACTAGGTCATTTTAGCCGGCTAAATTGGCCTAGTGACCAAAATGACCAACAACGAAACACAATGTAAAATAATTTCAGCCAGTGTTGGCAAAAAACGATTTTCGCCAGCCACAACACCTTTAAGTCGCTACCATTTTGGCCACTAGCCAGTGGCTATGCAAGCACTAGTTAATACACATTACGCATACTATAACAATAAATTTTTTAGACATGTAGTGTAATAGCTACAGGCTTTTTACCATAAAGAATATAAGTACCTACCTGAATTATGTCTGCAATATAATCTTCTCCTCTGTCCCAAGAGCCAAGACTGACTTTCTCCCATTGCCAAGGAAGGAAACCTTTGAATAACAGTACAGATTAACCATAAAGTTAATACAGATAGGTATGGGTAAATCCAGAATACACATCTTAAAAAATAGAAAATGATAGGCGAACGTAAACGACTTTACAGGTGTTTAAGTAAAGAATGCAATTTGGATTACCTTCGCTCAACTAATAAAAACCAACGAGAACAAAGTACCATGTCGTCAACAATTCTCGATATTTACGGAAGAGAATGTCCTACTCTAAATTTATCTATACCTACCTGGATTAACCTATAAAATTAACATCATCCCTAACGTATGGTCGCACACCAATATAAATCCTAAATAGCCTACAGAAAACGATTTCATGGATTCAATATAATTATTCGAATTACAGACCCCAGGTGAGTTACACAGTGAATGGCGTTCACCGAATCTGGAGCAATTTAAATTTTGGTATATCGTTTATTAATTCTGATTTAGTAACCAATGCGACGACACTAATGATTCGATCGTCGATGATGTATTTAAACTTTAATAAAACATGGTAAAGCACGAGTATAACTATTGGGACGGATAAATGACATTATGACTAATGCAATATAGATCCCAAGAATACAAGAATAACGTATTAACGCATTATATTTATGAGTGCATGATCTATTGTGATGACAAATGACAAACCCAAGAGTTATACCCCATCCCTGAATACGGTGTCCAATTTGTCCCAACTTAACATTTATGTACCTTTCTTTAGAACCCGTGCATAAAATTTGATTAATAAGTTCAGATTTTATAATGCGGAAACACTCGGACACACACATATGGGTCGAATGGCTTCCGCAAAATTATAAAATAATCCTTAAATTACGCGTTTTCAGCATATTTCGACACGTTTTCCCAATTAACTTGTGAACCATACTCGCTAGAGACATGAAATACATTCTAGTCACCTCTGCTAGTCAGGACATGACATGAATAATCATGTACCACATGTGGCATTTTACGCATTTGGGGAACTCATCTCCTCGGGGTAAAAGTTCTCGAAATAAGTTCATATAAGATCCTTTGGGGATTAAAATCATTGCAGACACTCATATTTTTACTAGGGAAGGGACCAGTGGCTTGGTTACCCAGGAACCACAAACAGTGACGCGTGTTATGGATGAGGTTTAGGTGCTAGGGATAGCTCTGTATGATATATAAAGGTTAGGGGACAGAAACAGCTCTGTATGATGCACGAGGTTTAGAGGCTAGGGATAGGTCTGTATGATGTATTGTTCTTTCCCTGCCGTAAATGGGGTTGAGTGAAACTTGTTTAAAGTTATAATATATTGTCAGAGGCTAAAGTTATTTGCATATAGGCTTAAAATGATACGAAAATGTACTTCCAAGGGCTCCTTGGGGCTAACAAATTTTCAAAATATATTCATTTGGGGATTTTCATCCCCAAATGAATATATTTTGAAAATGTAAACCTATTCCGGTAACTTTTATCCCGGGAGGATGAGTTCCCCAAGTGGGTAAAATGCCACAAGTGGGACATGATCCTTCATGTTCTTGACAAGTAGAGGTGACTAGAATTTATTTCATGTCTCTAGATTGTACGGTTCAACAGTTGTTTGGCAAATGTGTCGTAATAAAACTCCTATTTTGAGGTCCTCCATGGGCTACGCCAATGGACGTAGAACAAAACCAGTTTTGGTTGGTGTCACATAGGCTACAACATATCAAAACTCTCTTGAACCACTCTGCCCATCTGGATAGTGCGGGGTCCTTTTAATTTTACATTTACAATGTGGAGTTCCGGATCGGTACAAAAATAATCAATGAATTATGCTCAAGATAATATCAAACTGTCAATTAACAACGTTACCTGAGCAAGCTTCCGTTGCTAATATAAATTTTCCTGGGTAGGAATGATGTGTTTCATTCATCGGTTTGTATTTCGTCCAGAAATTGGAGTACCAATGAATTCCAATTCCATCTACATAGGAAGCGGCCTCAGTGTCCATCATAATCTGCAAAAATGTGTCTGTTTTACAGGCGCGCACATTAGTCATTGCATTGGTGAGTTGCGAAAATAAGTAATAAGTAATAAGGTGCTTGACAAGCCTCTTAGCATGTCTTTCATCCGACCCAAGGATATGCACATCATACACATTGTATGAACTTATTGCTTGCTATGCATGAGACGGGTAAGGTGAAATGTAGAGAGTTGCCTGGGCGCAGTAATTGGTGCCCGAGCCCGCCCAAGCCTAAAGCGAAGTCGGATGGGCAGGCCCACGCTCATCAATACTAAAATATTTTGCGCCGAAGCCCGCCCGCTCCTATTAGCGATTTTGACGGCCCGCCTATGGGCAGCCCATGGGCGCCCATTGATGTAGTGTGTGTAAAGTGACTAGTGTTCGCTCTGGTTGTGTTGTAGAATGCGTTCGCAGAAATTCAATCAACTCAGTTGAAAGCGAGCATCTGATCCATTCAGTGCAGTACGGCTTTTGACAACCAAATTTTTACGATAATCACATTGAGTTTTGGTGATAACATTGACGAAAAATACGTCTAAAGTCGGATTGCTTTCCTCGTTAGTGGGGCACAAATTAAAACAGCGCAGATTTTCGAAACGAAGTAGCCAGCCGTCTGTATCAACCTTAAAAGCTTGACGGCTTAACCCTAGAGGTTGTTAATGAATGCATGTTAAGTCACATATACAATTACTTTCACTTAAGTGTGCCTCAATGATCGACAGCGCATGCGCCAATTAATATTACTACGGAGAGCTAGAAAACATACAAACACCGTTTATTCGGTAGCAGCTCATCTGTGCAGACATTCAACAGCGTTTTATTTTTCGCGCGGTGGTGGTAGATTTTATTTCTTGCCCCTGTAGTAAAATCCTGGCAGAGTGTCGACCAACAATGGCCTAGGTATAGGAATTTGGAAAAAATACGCAGAAAAAGTAACTCTCCAGTTTGGGGCACCCGATTTTGAAGTGTAATATCGCAAA
Source organism: Tomocerus minor (assembly GCA_009936455.2). Classification (NCBI taxonomy): domain Eukaryota; kingdom Metazoa; phylum Arthropoda; class Collembola; order Entomobryomorpha; family Tomoceridae; genus Tomocerus; species Tomocerus minor. The sequence goes on from JAAAYG020052438.1 coordinate 10,285, forward strand.
AAATCAAGGAGACCTGTGCCAAGGGAAAGCCGTAGGGGATATTTTTTAACTCTTCAAACAACGGAGAAATAAATACTTTTGTCCAAACTCCATGCATTTCTCCCACTCCACAAAAAAATTAATTTTGGTGCTTGTAGACATTTTTTGGAGAAACCACTACGACTTTCCCTCGGTACCAGAAAGGTCAACGTTTAAAAAAAACTCAACGCCCTAGCCCCCTCAGTGGCAAAGAAAAACGATTTTTGCATATCATTGAGGTACCCTTAAAGTATACAGCAGTCAATGTTATGTTTCCCTTATAGACTATAGCTACAGGCTCCAGCCTAGCCACTTCAGCATTCGGGATATATCATAATTTGAATTCGTATTTGGGCATAAGTTTTATATGAATTATAATAATATGAATTTAGACCATAAGCTTTTCGCAAGGCGGGAGTTGACATTTGAAATTTTATGGGCACTAATGGGTGCCCATTAGCATTGACAAAAATGGATGGGCATGCCCATGCCAATTCTTCGCTTTTTGTTTTGTGCTTATGCCCGCCCAAGCCCATTTGACTCCGAGATTTGTAGCCCATGCCCGCCCATGCCAACATGGTCGTGGGCATGCCCATTCCTGTATGGGTCCCGCCAAGGCAACTCTCTAAGGCGAGGTGAGAAGTTTTGCTGGCAGACTAGGAGGCTGTTTTCCTTCTACAGTAAGAGTCAGAAACATGGAACCATAGGGATTTACATGTATTACTAAATAATAAAAAATTCATACAAAAAT
>JAAAYG020052449.1:0-11052 GCA_009936455.2 Tomocerus minor
GGCACTTTGGAAAACCTACGGCGCATGTCTGCCAACGAAAAAGTTTGCTCATTTGCACACCGTTGAGTTGCCCTAATGATACACTTGCAAAAGCTCCAAATAAAAAGGAAAGGGTCGAACATGCCAAGTCGATTGCCGAAAGTTCTCTCTAAACTTAGTTTCGGCAAGAGGATAAACAGTATGGAGGCTACGTACATCTAATTGAAAGCTCCTTCACCGCGAGAAGGGAAAATCCCTTATCCTAATTTGGAATTCTTTGACATCCACTCGGCAATATTTGCTACTTATCAATATCGTCCACTGGCAGCAGCCAATGACCTCTCCGAATTTGTGCCGCATAATTTATGAATTTTATTTCCTTCATTTTAATTATAAGTGCTTATGTTGTAAGGCTATTTACGGCCGTTACATTTGTAACATAACCGTTAACGCTAATTTAGTATTAAAATAGTGGTTTCCACACTAAAGTTATTGTATATTGACTGTCGTCGACATAATTTGAAAGCGACTTGGCTGTGATTGTGGGAGTAAGGTGACACTAAACTGGTGCTTGCCTTTGGTGCTGATTTATTGTTAAAAAACAAATACCTACACTACTCATGTATGGATGTAATGAATTTATTGGCACCTAAAATAAATACTCATTCTGATTCTGAAACATCCTCGACGCAATTGATTCCATTGTCTTCGGAACTCATATTTTATTGCCTCACGAGTTGACAGCATTATTACAAAATTGACTGAACTAAATGCAACTTGACTATATTTACTTCGTGTATAACATTCCGATATGTACAATCTCCCCAGGAGATTAATCTATGTGGCGTAATTCTGTAAACTTATCCAGGGTTAAAAATGATTTGGATTTTTCGATTCATTGTGACACTTTTTGAGTATCACAATCTGACGTAAAATCCATCTCTTTATCAAATGCCAAGTTTTCAACAATATCTACATTTGAATAATTTGGAATTTTTCTGTTGCAGAAAATACTAAAGGAGTTTAATTGGGGCAAATGTTAAAATTGAATCGAAGAAATGGAAGTTTGTAGACTTAATACACATTTTGGAAAACTTGTTTGTGTTTTTTAATTAAATAAAAGATTCAAATGAAATGGCATAATTTGCATGGGTGCACCAAACAATAATTTGTTCTTTGATGACTAGATAAAAGTAAAGAAGTGATGATGATAACTTGTATGCAACTCTCCATTGCGAAAATAATATTTGAGTACATAGCATTGCCTAATGACGGGATATGATGCCCTGAACCCCGAATGAATGTTTCAACCGAACATAAATTACGAAGTACAACCTACTCAGTGGTATGCTTAGGCAGGGGCCTGCTTATATTTTGATAGCTTGACTTACTCGCTCCCTTAATGTTAATTTTGAAACAAAGTATTACATATTGTTAAGCTGTCCATATTACGTTACATTTAATTGTATTTGTAATAGATTTTTTTCTAATTTGTTTGCAATAACTTTTTCAAGATACAGTACATCTTAAATGGCATTCTGACAATAAGTAAAATGAATGAGCACAAATAAGGAGGACTCAGCAATTATGCACTTTAGTAGTTAGTAAGAGTGCTCCTCCTAACATTTTTCAGTATTTGTCGATGAGATGCTAAAAATTGTATAGCTATTTATTAAATTACGTCTCTGTGATAATTATTCCATATTTAGTGATATTATATTAACATATGAGTATTTTAAGTAGGCACATTTTCATCAGTTTCGCCAAGTCTAAATATATGCAGTTGTTGATGTGTTGAGTTGAGCGGAGTTAGGATAATTATGGAGATGTGGGAGTGGGTGATGGTAATTGGGTCGGAGCGACTGACAAAATAGCGTTTAGTCAAATCATAACATGTGAAACAGAACACGTCCATTTTTTATTTAGCTCTGTGTGGTTGGGGAATGGTCACGAAGAGTTCATACGCTGAATCATCATCCTAACGGTTTTTACCTCTGAGCTCATGCAGAAGTCTAAAACTCTGCAGTTGCATGCAATTTAAGAGAGACGTACGCGTGGGCAAAAAAGACGCTAAGTAAGCTAAAGGAAAGGAGGACAGGACAGATCACAAACTGAGTACAGCAAAACAAATTGAAACTTGTTTGCCTCCTTTTTCTCCGTAATAACATCAATGCATCTGTTTAGCGAGTTTATAGCTACGCTCCTTACCTGGGCATCCCTCACCATCCAAATCCAACAACAGAAAACAGAATAGAATCAAAACATCTTCTCGCTGCTACTCCTCCATGTCCCACTGCACTTTACTACTTGGCTCGTTGACGTTCTTCCTAGTATTAATCCTGTTTTCCTCCTTTTAATTCTCAATCATAGTCAAATCCTTTGCATCATATTTCTTGCGATTCACTATAGTAAATAAACGTACGCTCTTCCCCCCACACAACAACCACAGATAACCGTCGTAAATCCCGACATGTTTTTCATAATCAACACTGCTTCATCTAAATTTTTCATACGCACTAGTTTTCTGCTGATAAAAACAAATAAACTCGCCTTCCATGCCGTCGTGATACGCAGTAAACTCAAACCAGACTGCTTAATCTAGGTTAAACCTTAATACAGTGAATTATCTGTGCGTGAATGGAGTACAGACTCATTCTTAGAACTGGCCGTCCCAGCATATAATATAATAAATTTATCAAACCTAAGTACCTGCCTATTTATTGCTATTTACTTACCTAATATTCTTTCACTATATTAAAAACAATATCAAAGCCTTAAGTAAGGATTTTCTGATACAGGTCGTAATCTTCACAACATAAACATGCTAATTTCTATAATTATTTTATTATAATAATAAAGTTACATTAGCCAAAGCCTTGGTGTCTAACCTGCCTCAGATCCATTTTAATCACATCTTAGTATCAATGATATGCAAATTCTGCAATTTGGCTTATCAAATACTTCGACGAAGAAGGGAAGATTGAACAGTCCAGTTCTCTCCTTATGCAAACCTTACATGCTAAGACTCACTCATATCTCACATGCAGTGCACAACTATGAATTAAAGACTACAGAATGTTCAACTCGGCTCCCCCAGTATAAGTTCATTGTAGATATATTGTTATAATAATTATTTGTATCAATTTGGTCTATCCATATCGTGTAATTGCATTAGGTATAATATATATACATTGTAAATGTAATGTAAAGTGAATGTATAAGTCCATGCACGCTTTGTTTGCGCTGCAACCGGCAGCATTCCTTCTTGTCTTCTCTATTCCTATATTGAACATCTGTTAAGACAGATAATATTGCTATGATTACCCAGTGATTAATTAGGCTACTATCTATACAAGGAGCTTTTAGTGTGTAATCTCAATGTATTTCTGGTTGTCGAAGTCAGTCGAAAGACTGCCTTGCAACCTTTGCATTGTCGGAAATAAAGACATACTCATACATATTAGAATTTAAATGAATGAGCTAAATTGTGTCTTTAGTATTATGAAAATGAAAATCGTTTTCGATATTTTCAGTTGTATTTTTTGTTATAAATTATCCATAATTTTCATAATGTGATCACAAGTAATCCCACTCGCTGTGATAAGTTTTAGCATCTTTGTAGATATAATCTGTTTAGTTAATTCAACAGCTCTTTGTGCCATACGTGTATCCCCCTCCATGCATGGGAATAACTTGTAAACAGAGAACTGAACAATGTCTGCTTTTAGCGATTTTTGTTTGAAATTCGTCTTGAATTCAGTAGGATTGTTTGTTTAAATTGGCTTCTTTTGTGCGCTGTGCTGTGCGTCATTTTGATGATACATAAAGATGTACTTAGGTTTATTACCAGGAGTAAGTCTAGTAATCAGAATTATATACCGGTAATTGAGTATGCTTAAAAGGAGAATTGAATTAGCGTACTCAATTCCTGCTTTCTTTGAGAATATTATAGCGTCTGTTGCTTATACTCGTGTGAAGTAACTCTTTCTATGCTAATTCATTTCAGCAGATATTTCGAATGATTCAAAAATTTCTTTTCTTATTGTCAGAGAGTCAAATGATGTTACTGGTGGGTGAATGTGGCATCAGGTTCAGGGCATTATTATTCTACCTACAGATAGAAACAGGCAGGTATGGGGTAGAAGAGTATCCACCCACCCCATGATTTACAATTGGGTTCTCAAACAGCAGTTCATCTCAGGAGTGATGCTAATATTTAATGGATGACGTGGGGCATTAACGTCTTAGTTTAGGGAAGGGTACTTAGACTAACGTCTTGTGTGCTCTCCAACTGCAAAAAGGACAAATAGAAAGCTAAAACTGTCCGTGAGGACAAGAGCAAGTTAGGCTCAGGATGGAAAGTCCATTAAAACGTCCAAAGTTGGAGAAAGTACATGCATTAGTCACAGAGGGTAATTTTTACTTTTGTGAATTTGTTTACCTTTCCTGTCTCTGTCCCTTTAGTGCAAGGTAAGCAGGGACTTACTTAGTGATGTGTCAGTTTTTAGAAGGACTCTGTCCACGATATGAGTTACACTAAGTACTTTTCCTCCACAATTGTGGATAAAGGGAGATTTAAGAAATATGAGAGTGGAGAAGGAAAGAGAGTTGGCGTGCCGCTTGAAGGAAAGAGAAAGGAGATGGGAGTTGACAGCTTCGGCGAAGAAAGAAAGGAGAAAAGAAGAGGAAGGGTGTGAGATCAGTTGAAGGAAGGCTGAGCAAAGAATGCTTTCCGATCTAAAGGCAGATGACATACTAGCTCACAATGCATCCTATCTGTTCTATAGCTTCGTAACTAGAGATTCTCATTTGGAGTCGAAGGATTTCAGAGCCAGGATGGGCTAACTAAACGGAGTAAGGAGCCTCTCTATTGACAATGGAGAGGAGCAGAGAAGAAAAGAAAGCAGGAGAAAGTCTTCTGTTCTCATCTTCCGTGCGTGGTGCGTGCCTTGCTTAACTTGGCTGTTGTGTCGGGTGATGAAAATAAAAGAGGCCCAAGTGATGCTCCTCGAGGAATGCGCCCTTATAGCCCTCCATCCCTATAGCCCAGGCAGCACAGCAACAGCGAATAAATATCAAATGCTAAAGAAAGCTTGAAATCCGAATTCAAAATGCATAAGGCAGGCAGGCAGGGTGGACGTTGCGTTCGGTAGACGCAGGAAGGCGAGAACACAGCTTTCCGCGGATGCTAAGGGGAATTGTCGAAACGGAAATAGAAGCCAAGAGACGCACGTGTAGGCCCAATCGATTTTTGGATGAAGACTCAGTTTACTGCACTATTACTCTATACGCTCCCATTATTCCCTGCCTCTCTCCTATACGCTAAGTACCCGTACACACAGAGACACGTACTATGCATATAGTCATATCCCGCCGAAATCCCTATGTACATACATTCAATGATCACCATAGAGAACAAAGTGGCACGCTACTCCTATCTCCTCAACTATCTCCTCCTCCATTTACACTAACGGAGTATTCATCCCAAATACAGAGAAACCTCTTTTCCCATCTCTCCTAATGTCAGGCTACAGGAAGTGGACTGTGCAGTAGAAAGCATAGAAAGTTCGACATAAAATTTCCTAGAAATTACAACCGGCTGCACAAAAAATATATTGGCGAATAGAGAAGAAGACGGCAGCACTAAACAGAAACACGAGCCTTGCTTGTTTCAATCAACAGTTAAATTACTTTCTATCCTAAATATTATTTCTAATGCATTTCTATAGCATGAGTGCATTGCTTTTTATTATTGAATAGAATTCACATCTTTGCATGGATTTTCGACTTTTAATTCCCACGTGCACAGTGAAAACATGCTGAAGAACAGAATTTCTAAATTTTATGCCACGAACAGTCAGGTCAAACAACGCATTAAAGGCGTAACGGCCCCCGGCAAAACATACGCTATAAATTATAGGGATACGGAACAAAAATTGCGAACGACTATGAAGACCCTTATGTCGGCTGGGCTACTCAATTCAAAGGGGTTGTTAATGCGCTGTATTTATGCGTGACTGTGAGCATCGCTACGTTCTGTGCGTACGTAGTGGGAGTTATAATAATAAACGAACCCAATGTCAACTCTTGCCAATTCTACGCACAGACAAATTCACAAGTAGTGTACTTTGGGAAGAATCTAGCCTAGCAAGACAGCGCAACCTCTGGAATACGATCAATCGATTTTCAGAAAATTCACATAAAGACTACGACAGCCGCTCGCTACAATAACTCGAAATATTAGTGCACAGTACAAACACATCATATGAAAAGGAGTAGGATTTCAATTATGCAAAAATTCTTTACAAAGTTTCATGTCTGTCACCACCCCGAATTATCTTCTTCTAATATCCTAATTCATAAAATGTCTATATCCTCAGAATTAATATCAAGGAATCCAATAGGCAAAGGGACATCAATTTTTTTAAAATGACAGTTTTTATTTAAACTGGTCCCAATGTCAACCCTTAACAAAAAATAATTCAATGGAAGTCTGTCAACACCTTCCAAGGGTTTGTCTTAAATAAATTAAATAAATATTAAAGGGCAAAATCGTCTGTTAGGAACCTTTGCCACTAACTCCCTAATAATTTTATCATGTGAAGTACAAGAATAGAAAAGCAGTTGTAATTAAACACAACGGAGCAGACGAATAAAAGGAATAAAATTATTTATGTGAATCGATGCCAATAAATAGCGTTTAGCACGGAACATTAAAATAATCATGTTACACAGAAGACAGACACTGAATAATTATACATATTTAGCTACTAAACTTGAATTTTATTGGCCTTGTAACTATTATTTGCTTTATCGATTCTAAATGAAGTAAATGTAGGGAGCCTGTAGAAATCTGAAATTAGTCTTAATTTATTCCGATGACAGAGTAAGCAGGTAGGTATCTATCTACATAAAACATTTACTGTGTAAGCTCATTTCCAGACCATAATTGACTCTGCTATCTTCTCTGCTGTGCTTCTTGTATAGAAAGAAAGTTTTCTAAAAAGTACCTAGCGACAAGTAATAAATGATGCATACTACTATAATGTGGCATTTCACGCAAGCAAAAAGAAAATTATCAATCCAACATCCATGCAACTATTAATTATACGGATAATTAGAATAGCGTCCTAAGGAACTGAGTTATTCCGTGCATTGTTCATATACGTTCGTTGAATACTCTAATTTCTCAGTCCTGATGCTTAAGGGTTGGCTATAGTACTGTAAATTCCTGCTTCAAGCGGACGGAGCTGACTCAAAAAGGACTCAACAAAAAGTTACAAAAAGCCAATTTAGATATTGGTTCAACACCTCGGCCATCACTCGTTTTTTTTTTTCAAAATACGTTTCGGTTTTCGGGAATTTTTTTCTAAAACATCTTTTCTAAAAACTGGCTCGAGTGGTTTTATTAAAGATTGCAAGCTAACGAAAACGAATATTCAAAATCCCATTAGTCATGTCCGAGGCATTTCTGGAGGAAACAATAATCACTTTACAAAATCGAAATCGGTTGGTTATTTTTTGAGTTACCTCCGTCCGTTTAAAATTTTATAATTTGAAATGAGCTACAGGCATACTCATCGAAGTTAATCACTACACCCATGTGACTCATGTGGTTCACTTGTTTGCAGCCCGCTAAGCTCTCTACAAGCACAGCACTCAATAAAAATAGACGCAATAACGCAATAGCGAACCAAGCTGACAGAAATAAACTTCCGATGAAATAGTCGTACTGAATGCGCTGCGTTCAGTTTCTAATAACGTTGTAAAAAAGCCAGGTGTTTGCCAGCCTTAACGGGGACATTTTTTGTGTTACCTTTTCATAGTCATTAGTCATATGCTCCTGGCTAATTGAAAGGATACGAGGGTGTACCTATACGTTATGCATGTATTATGGCGCCAGAAAATATTAGCTATGCCTGTCTATGTATTCATTAGTGTAGATATCTACTCTTCGTCCAAAAATAAGAGCTAATAAATATGAATTTGGCGCCTTGTAAACCCCTCCTTTTTGTGACTTCTAATGTTCGTGCAAAATATATAAACACCAAGGGGGTAAACATTGTCATATGTAATATCCATGATGACAATAATCCCCAATGATAAATAGAAACTTGAAAACTTTATCTGTCTGAGTCTGTCTGTCTGTCCGTCTGTCTGTGGGCACGATAACTCAAAAACAAAAAGGGATAATTCGTTCAAACTTTCTGAGGGTCTTTTAGAAGTATAATGTAAGGATGGGATCCAAGATGAGATAAATCGAAACACCCGTTTTGGAGTAATGGGATGTAAACGGAGCTTCCAAAATGCATGCAATCATGAATTACATATACTCTCTGGGCTTTCATAATGCAGCAGTGTTTATGCATTCCTCATACGTATAGAGTGTGTCATTTGAACTCATTATTTCCTAGAATGCTGCGCGGGTTTTAGTTGTTTTGGCTGTGGACCGTAGAACTCATATAATAGAGTATGCTACAATTAATAGCTTGCAGAATTATAAGAATACATGACAACTTTTTGTACAGTTTTGTCCTATCTCCCCTATAGGGGAATTTCTGCTACTTTATTATATCTTTAGTATGGCTTATTGATATTGCTATGGTTTTTGCACATTTCCTAACTTATTTCTCAAGGCTGGTCCCCAAACGACGTTTGCGTTTTCTAAAATTGGTCGTATATGTTTGTATTAATTCAGTTTTTCGGAAACTATGTCTTTTCAAGTTTTGTATAATAAAAATCCTTGCAGATGCCCTTTCTACAGTCCTGGGGCCTTATTCTCAACTTGTGTGGCAAAGTTGCGACATCGCAAAACTTTTCGTAACCAGACGTAACCATGCAAAAGCTTGATATCTGCTAGCGATTACCCCTTGCGATGTGGATGAGAATATGGCCCCTGGTATTATGGACGTCCCATTTGAAATCAATCGTTATGATGATATGATGATATTCTGATATTATAGGGTATTATGATTACTTCTAATTAGTCTTGTTAATGTCATTCTAGGGATTTTATCTCCGTCTATATTATTTTACAGATGACTTTAGGAGGAGAAATATTTACGGAGGACTCTATAATGGTTAGCATAACGTGAAGTGGTCAATTTGAAGGAAAATCCGTCGACTTTATTCTGTGGAGCCACCAACACCACTTAGTTACATGGTACTAGGAGCTTCTGCCAACACGTGCTGCTCTAGTATTAGGATTCCTCAATGTATCCTTTCAGTCAGGTAGGCCACCATATTTAAAATGTAAATATACACACCTAATCGGGAAAAGTGGAGAAAGCCTATGGCTTTCTCCAGTCTCTAGACTCTGTCTCTGGCTTTTACAGTCTTTCGTCTTTAAAACCATTTCCCTGTTTAGCTCTAAGTGCAGAGTCAAACGCGTTGCGTGCTCTGACTGTTTATGCGTCCGACTTTTATAAAATAAAGCAACAACCTAGTTTTATACTTCCTTTGGGCCCTCGGCTCGAAGGGAAGGTGAGGCGAGGATATGCAAAGTTTACAGCGTCAAAATATGAAATAGAAATAGTTACTTTTGTATTAGCAGTAAAGTTTAGGGGATATCATAATAATATTTGTATCAAAAATACTGCCACTATAATTCCTAAAAATTTGTAGCAAAAACTTTATAACAAGCACTTCATGTAAATTCTATTATTCTTCATATTGGAAGAAAGAGGGGGAATATTGTGTGGATAATGCCATTGCATTGTCTGGACATAGTACACTTCGCTATGCATAAAATCTATCATTTGAGAATTGTAAACGAATGACAGAGGCGTCAGGGTGTTCTGCCTATACGTTCTTGTAACAATCTGTATACTTGTTATTGTTGGAAATCGGTCTGCACATCGGGAATGTATCACATTATGTATTCTATGGTATATTCTGTTCCCGTGTGCTATCGCTTCTTCCTTTTCAGGGTGCACTTATGGCTAATATTATTTTGGCTCTGTTGCAATTGAATTGAATTGCTGGCAAAGCCTCTTCTCCTTGCATTATCCCATTCTGCGTGAATGCCAACACATAATTAACGAAGTGGAACGTGTTGAAAGCTCTGACAAACATTTTTAGAATAAACTGCCTATCCGGATGACTAATAGGATATTCATGGTTGATGACTAGCCCAAAGAAATGAACAATTTCCAAGGATTCAAACTTGAGGGCAATGCTAATTTCAAACGCAAACAGTAGTCAAAGTCCAGACACAGTTCCAGTTTATTAATATTTCCCACGTGTCCATCAAAATAAAGTGGGATGTCCCCTGTACTTTTCCACTGCCGAAAAAGTGACGGCAAACATTGCACCTACAGCGGGTCCCATATAAAATAAGTCAGCAAGTAAACAAAAAATATTATTAAAAGCTAAATGGTCTTGGTTCTAGAAAAATAATTTTACAAAGATATCCACCCAGTCACACGAGTTATCAACTATATAAGCACATTATATTTGCGCATCAAGAAAACAGAACTCCAACTCTGTCTTCTTTGTCATTTACTTAAACTTCTTACGTTCCTATATAAAAGTTCGGCTACGGGGTTTGAAGGTTCGACATCCGCTTTTGTTACAATAATGGCGGATTCCGGATATGTAGCCCACCTAAGAAATTCTCCATTATTTTAAAGATCTCATTAAAAGGAATGAGTAACACTAGCAGAGTAGAGTAGATGCGTATAGTGCGTGAATAAACAAGAATATGTTATGTGGGGAAATGTTGTTATAACTACATAGTTTGGCAGGTTTGGATGGGAGTTGATGTGATAAAAGTGTTGGCCGACGGAGGAAATGAAGCCAGAGAAATAGACGGGAGATAGTTAGCTTAGGTAGCTAGTGGCAGTAGAAGAAAGCCAGGAAGAGGAGAGTCGAAGGGAAGAAGCTCTGTTTGCAGCTGAAAGAAAGACAGAAAGTGAAGTAATGCCATGTGTTATGTGTTTAGACAGCAGTGCACTGTGGGTCAGTGTTCAGCTCAAAACGAAATGAGTGGTGCCTAGAAATACATGATACTTAAAGGGCGCCGGAGAGCGCGATCATATTGTATATAAAAAATAGAGCAAAAAATTAGCTTTC
>JAAAYG020052471.1:0-16325 GCA_009936455.2 Tomocerus minor
TATTTTGTATATATTTAGCCCTGTATAAGTAAGTATATTGAGAGAAAGTAGAATGAGGGATATGAAATTTGTAGTTTCTTAGTTGTCTGTTCTGTAGTGAAGCCCGTACGTACGTGGTGGTGGTAGAAAAAGGAGCTCAGGTCTCTCGCTCATCCCGTCCCATTATTACATTATATACCTACATCACATTATGACTATTAGAAACGCAATATATTCGGGTGCTTTCTGGATGGAGTCTGGGATTCCGCATCTCGATCCACCCTAGTAGTTCAGTACAGTAAGTAGTGGTAGGTAGTGAGGAAGAGAGAGTAGTGAGACAGACCTGTAAAGGAAGAGGAGCCGGTGCCCTGCTATCTCATCCCATTTCTTCAGAGACTGTATCCTCATCCCATTCAACTATCTGCCGTAACCTATCCTTCCATCCTTCTATAAATTGCTCCATCTCACTCAACTCGCCATGTGAATTTTAAGGGAACCAGACACAATTTTTCCATGCTCTCCAACAACCATTTCAAGAAATCTTCAATTGCCTCAGTGTCTTTTCCATGTGTGTGTATGTGTGTCTTTCTCTCTATCCTTTCACTCTTTCCCTCTACTTTCCCATCTAAGTATCCACTTTCTCACTGGAGTTGCTTCAACAAATTTATGACACTTTTCCTTTCACTGTCTCTTCCGCATACATTATCATGAAGCATATATAGGAGCTGTACTCCGACAACTCCCTTCCCTTCCCTACTCCTACCTACAAATACTTTCCCAAGGAAAATAATGTAATGTGATGTAACGTACCTCTCTCACTTATTCACCCACATAGATACATACATACATACCTACATAGTTATAACTACGGCACATATAAATATATCCCTTTCCTCCGAGTAAATACTAGGACTACTCATATTCATACCTACACATTTCCGCCGTGTGCGCTCAGATTGAATTTATTCTTTTATGAATTTTAAAACATTCATGCATGCATACGTGTTCTCCATAATAAAAATTCATTGGATGCATTTTATTTATGGCTCAACCAAGTAGAACGGAAACATTGAGCATTTCCCTACATTCTATCTTTGTCTTCTACCCACAACGCTCAGCTTTATACACTCAAGATAGCAACTACCAACTAGCTTTGCTTTCCTAGGTATTCAGACCAAACGACGTATTTTCATCTCTCTCTCGCCATATAAATACATACACATACATATGTATACAAATCTGAGTGAGCAAAGCAAACTCCACCTTGCTCATATCTCTCTCTCTCTCTCTCTCTTTTCTCTCTTGTTGTGTACTCCACTTTTACTTTGTTCTTCTCCTCTTGTCTGCTTGTCTCCCAATCAAATATCCTACGCCACAACTTTTCTTAAACTCCCCTAGAAATTCTATCCAAATAAAATAAAGCTAATAGAACGAGGACGTCTTTAGGTACCACCTCCATTCTCCTCCATACATTCATCCAAACAAACACGCAGCTAATGCATAACACAAAACAACCATCCTCCATTAAAATATTGCATTCAATTCCTATCCCCTGCACAGACTCTTCTTCTCCATCCTTTTCCTTCATAATAATAACTACCATATTTCATCTACTATACAAACGTCCATTTGCAAACGCAGCTTCTTAGCTTTATTTAGTTGCAAGATATTGTTGAAAGCTCAGCTGGCAACGAAAATACAAAATAATATTACATAATACAAAAAACAGTTTAAGGGTACAACAAATATACAAATCTCTACTCTAAGAATAATTTCTAATAGCTACATGAGAATAATAGGTAGTTATATTGAACATATCCGTAAAAAGTACAGTAGCAAGTAAAATTACGTTTAGTAATAAAACGTGTGCGTCTGCATCCGAGATTTCGTAATCCGTCTTACTCTCATGTAGCTCTTGTTACAAAGGAAATTTTAATCTTCGATGTTGACGGGGGAGAACCGTCAATAATTTGTCAAATCTTTAATTAAACTCTTACTTCTTGAGCAATAGGGCAAAGAAAAGAATCTCTTTCTGTATATCCATTTACTCTGTTCAATGTAGTATGTCTAAGTAGAAAAGAGGACGTAAATTGGGATTCAAGTTGAGACGGAGCGGGTAAGTAGAGTGTTATTGGCTCTGTCGTGGCATAAACAGTTGTGAAATGTACAAGTAATGTAATGTAAAGGGAAAATTGGCCCGATGAGCTGCTTTGAAGAAAATACATAGTGACCAAATAAAAGGGAAAACGGAAGGAAATGTCAGAGAGGAGAAGAGATCAATCTCTGAAGTCGTATGTAGACAGAGTCAAGTTGACTTGTCGGAACTAATAGAAGAGGAAGACGGAAGAGAGAGAGCGAGAGAGAGAGAGAGAGAGAGGAAAAGAATTGAGCCAAGACATAATGCAATGCAATAATAGGACTCCTGCTCCCAGCACATCAACTATTATTATATATGTGCTAGTATTTATAGAGTGGATTGAATTGGTTTGCATTATGTCTACAAGTAAATAGAGGAAAGTGTTAGAAAGGAGTAGGCGGAGGGAGTTAGCGTTCCGATTACGACACAGAGAGTGGAACAAGTGTGGAAAAAAGAAAGAAAAAATTCTTCATTTCACCCCATCTGAGAATTGTGTTTTTATCCTCTGCTGCCTTTCTTCCTATCATTTAGAAGTGAGTCAGGAACTGGCTCTGATGTGCATATTGACTGAGCTATGTGCTAACAGTTGTAATTCCCGTCTTTACACTCGACACAAAGAAATTTTTCTTTTCCCTCTGACACTCTTCTTCTGAATTCTTCCGTTGGCAATGGATAAAAAAAGAGAGGACCTAGCTTATTTGCATGACCGATCCTACAATCAAATAAATTTCATCTTTGTGTCACGACTCAAGCTCTGCGTCCTTGTTTCCCGTTGTCTTTCGTCACCCTCTTCTCGCTCGGCTTTTACTAGCTCAGATTTCCTTTGCTTTACTTAGCTTAACGATTAGCTCGGCAGCAAACAGCGTCTGTTTCGACGCAGGCACTTTTCTGCAGTTTTCCTTGTCTTTCGTCAGATAGTCAGAAAGCAATTGAACGGAATGAGTGACACCATTACGGACAACAAACAGAAAATAGTTTTAATTTCCCAATTCTTGGAGGCAGGAGGGCACTTAGTTCAGAAGGAAACGAATCTGTTTCTTCCACTCAAACTCTCAAGTCTCCATTCACTTCACAACGCTACACATCCCATCACAAAGATCAAATTCAGATGCCGTGATGTGATATCTCGTGAAATAGACTTTCCTACATACAACCATATTACATACATACACAAATACACTCTATGTTCCATACACATACATTCAAGATTACAGCTCAATGTCGGAACAACAGAACCTCTTTTCCTGACACTTATTTTAGCACAGACATCTACAGCCAGTGCTTCGTACAGATTAATGACACAGATACATTCTATTATGGCTCCTGCATACATCCATAGAGAACTAGCATATATTCTCAGTAGTAAGAGATTACAAACCTTTAGCTATGCAATGTAATTCGTAATAACAATACCTATCTATACACTTAAAGGTTGTTATTGTTGAGGAGAGAGAGTCCTAGTGCAAACACAAGACAATATAATAAATTGAGCACTGATAGAAACATAACCATACATGCAAAAGATACAAGTACGTCATATTCCAGAGTGTATGTAGTAGTCATGTACTATTAAGAGAGAGAGAGGAGTAAGTAAGAAGTAGGTAGCTACCTCCTTGGATGGAGGCGATGTTGGCGGCATGCTGAGCTCTAAAGGCCATGGGAATATCGGAAATTATTGTAAATGTAAACATGGGAACAGACCCAAAGGGAGCCCAAAAGGAAGATCGTCACGTAGAAAACATGCCATCAGAAGAATGTAACGAGATTTAGACAATACTCATATCTCTGCCTCCTCCAGTTGAGAAATGCAAGGAAGTGAGTGGAGTTGCTTAAATCTTGAATGGGTCCCGCAACCCAGGACCAGACTCCTTAACGTGCAACTGGAGCTACAAAGAGACAGGGAGGACAGGCGTGCCGTATAGAACACAAGATATGGACTCTGTTTCCCATTGCATTTTTATTCTCTCATTTAGCCCGTTTCATATCAAAATAAATATAGTTGACGCCATTTTTATGCCCTATCTCGCCCTGGAATATCAACTCCATATCAAATAGCACTCACAGACAACAACAAGACACGACAGCCAAAACCAAAAACTCCCTCTTTTCTTTCCTTTTCCCTAAAATCTCCAAATGTACAGTACAGGCCTTAGACAGTGTCAGCACAGCAGCTTCCTTCTTCCGACAGTGCCCATATCAACCTAAAAAGCAACTAACAGCTAAGCCAAACTCACAGTCTCTCTCTTCTATCTCTCATTCACCCACAACAAAATCCAATTTCAAACTCAGACTCAGATGCAAAGCTTATCTCTTATGCATCCCAATGAATTTGACCCTTTCCCTATTAGAAAATATAGTCACTTAGGTTATGTTGTTGGGAGCAGACGACGACATCATCACAGATCGCGATCCCACTCAATTCCCATCACCAGACCTCTAACCAAAGCAAAAACACATATTACACGTCGGAGAGAGACCGGACGCTTGCTTACGTAACACTACTGCAACATTTTATACATGCATAAATAAATGGACTACTTTCCTCCCTACATTTACTACGTGCACACTATCAACTCCCATCTCCACATTCTCTTTCTGCTCCAAAATAGATAGGAGCAGTGCACAAATGCAGATTCACCAGACAGGTTAGCGTTTTATTGTAGCTCACTCAGCATTTCTGCTTCTTCAGCGATGGAGGATGGAGTAGGAATGTGGATCTAGCCATGCGAGAACCTACCTGCTTTTGCCATTGGCGCAGGTAGACTGTGGGATGAGCTCCTCTCCTACTCCCACTTACGTGAGGCTGATCTGGAAAGACACACCTGCCTGCCGACACACTCACCCCCTATTTCCAGGTGCACAGCTACAGCAGCTCACTTACAACAGGTTGCTTTCTTATAGCACTCGAGGGAAATCTGCTCTTGATTGGAGCTCAGGTAGTATCAAAGGAGGAGATTCTTACTCTCGACTCCTGACCAAACACAACCTACACTGTAATACTATTCCCTACGCTTCCCGTCCTATTTCACTTTCCATTTTATTTGCAACACTTTCAACTCTACAGATACACAGTTGCATTGCACGAAACAAGATTTTTACGCTAGTATTTGTAAGAAATATTTCTCAAAATATGCCACCTACACAAATTATTGAAGTGAAGAGAGCATTTGAATGAAACTGTTCACTCGTCGTGCCTGATGGAAACTAATGAGAAAGACTTTGTCAGCACACTAAATTAACAATAAGCAAACCTGTTGGAAAGAGCGATAAGATAAACACATACCTCACATACTAGAAATTATCTTGATAAGAAACCAGTGGAGATTAGTGACCATGAACAAGAAAGAACTATTACATGAGTATGCACATACTTATCCACAGATATGGCCATTCTATACACACACATACTCTAAGCATGCTTTAAAAGTGTAGTAAGAAAGGTATCTGTAAAGATTACTTATTTATATTATCTTAACCTGCTGCTTTAGTTTAGGTAGATAGAGGTACAAGTAGAAACAGAGATAGAGATAGTGTGGCTTTTATAATATGTAATCAAACAGTTCTTCACAGAGAGGAGAATTCCAAGCTCAAATAAATAAATCTCTCTATGCACTCAATTCAAGTGTGACTTTGTCCAAACTAAATTGGGTATTTCTTAGAGGGTATTGGAGTAATAGACAGTAAATTGCCCTTAAGAAAATAGAGCCAATATCTGTTCTCATAAATATGGATAGGTAAAGCGAGGGGGTTTATTAGTAGCTAGGCAGTCACCTTAGCCCATCCCCATCGATATCCAAGTTAGACAAGACAACCTTCCATCACTCCCAATTTCTCACTGTGAAACTAGGTCGTGACCCCAGAGAAAAGGTACAAAAACAACCATCAGTCACGGAGAACAGTCCCTTTCTTGGCTTTGGGTAGAATGGGAAGGGGAATGAATCGAATGCACAGAGGGACTGAGTCAGTTTCCCTAAACCTGCCTCTCCTCTTGATGACTAATGGACAAAGGTTAAGGAAGGAACGAACCCTTTCTTATCACAGAGCCTTTGTAAATTTGAGTGACTTCTCCTGTAGTGCCCAATGAACAACTACAACTATCTCTCTATGTAGCTCTCCCAAGTATTTTTACCTTGCACAAACTGCATTGTAAACCTGGACAAAAGTCCTCAACCAAGAGTTTCCTTTCAATAAGATCAAAACACGAGAGCACAATGGAGCTCACTGTAATTTACAATAGTAAACAGAGACGGAGTACAATGTGACAAGACAACCTTATCTTGCCGACCTGTGTATCTCTCTAGTACTCTCTAGTCTCTCCATTCTATTTACTCAAGTAAGTATTGGGAATTAGCTAGCGTCACGTCACACTCACAATAACTCAACCTAAAGAAACACCTAATAGTAAGATAGTAGTGTATATATATATAAGTATATACATAATAGAGGATTTAGCAGAGTAGAGCTAATAGCTGGACCTAAGAAATACTAATGAAATCAAGGAAGTATCGAAGAGAGAAGCTAACGCGTAATTACTGACGAACAGAGGGAAGTCAAGAAAGGCAAGTGGCAAATCACCTTCTGGACTTTGTCTTTCCTTTCAGCTACTTCTCTTCATTTCCACTGACTCATTGTGCTACGGCATGTCTCTTCCTAAACAGCGACTTACATTCTACGGCTTTGTATAATAAGGAAAATCAACTTAAGTCACTCTACCTTCTTATATCCGTTCATAGAGTACACAAAGAGCCTTTTGTTTTGATTGTACATATTAGGAGAAGGAGAGTTGATGGATGCACTAATCCATTGCTTATTGTAGCCAGGGGAAAATGATTAAAATAGAATTCCCCTCAACTACTAAAGTAGTTAATGAATATGGGAATATTTATTACAGAGAAACTATTGATTATGTTGTAGGAGTAGCAATGTATTTGTACACGTAGTAGCTATGAATAATGCATAGGAAAAGAGACACGGTAGGTAGTAATGGGATTCTACGCTACATCAATATAATAATAATATTATCACGTGTTTAATAGAGAGAAGCCATAGAAAAAGTGACAATGAAAAAGAATGAAATCTTTTCTTTGATGCTTTCCTAGCCAAGTAAGTAATTACTGACAATGGTTTGAGTGTGGCGAGAGATTCTCGTCTCACAAGTCTCCTCCGAAAAAAGAGGAAATTGATTTTTTATTCCTTTTAATGTGTTCCCTCAACAAAAGAGTATTTAAAAAGTGGATAGTTGCATTGATGATGATGGGAGTGTGTGGGAGCGGGGATTAGACGGAAGGTGGATGACTTCCTTTGCCATTTGATATTCATTGAAAGCATTACATTAGGTTTAGGTGTGTTTTGCCTTGACGGGTTGGGAGTTGGAAGTTGAAAGTTGCCAATGCCATAGCAGGAGCTAAGGTTGAGTCATGGGGAACAAATAGACATACCTTTGTATTTACAACAGTACACACTCACAGAGCACTCTTCTACGAGCGCCGCTTTCCAAGGCTTAGGCAGTTTATATGAAAGGAGCAAAGTAAATGGATGATTTGAGTTGAGAGACAAACTAAACTCTTAGAGGGTCTAGGAACTCTTCTGTTGTGTGTGCGGAGTGGAGTCATTGTTTACACACTAGAGAATGGTGTGAAAGAGAGCCCAAGGAAAGAAAATTCCATTAACTTTCTTTGTGAAAGGATTTACAGGAGTGAAAGGCACCTGAAAAGGCACGGCCGGCGGATGGGAGGAAGAAATTCTTCTTTCCCTCTATATCCACGCTCATTCTCTTTCCTTAGTGACTCCCGGCTTTGGCTTCCCCTACTTCACACTCACCACTACTTTACTTACATTAGCTATATATACTTAGCAACATACGTCGATCTTAACAGCTCCTCTCCTGCATTCTACACTATACACACACATTCACAGATATAGGTACTTTACGTATGTACATACTTAGATACTACACAGATCTCTTATGGTTAGCTACTTCTTCCTCCTTCAAAAACCTCCGAAATTCTATGTACAAGGAACCGAAGTGATTCCCTTTACTTTAGACACTCTTATATTGCTATATATAGTGAAACTAAACACCTAGGTGTCTCTATAAAGAGTTACCTTTTACTTTAAGTCTTCCTTTTTGGTTTCCTTCGTCTCGGCTCGGTAAACCAGTGAGACTAGAGAGAACGAAGTAAACTAGAGCCATGAAAACTTATATACACATCCGTGCACTATTTTATATGTGTTAGAAACAACTAATCGTATGCCTTGGTGCGTGTGTACAATCAGTTCGTCTTTCTATTTAAGTTTTGTAGCATTGCTTTCCTTTGCTTTAGCTTTCTCCCCCTATTATCTACCTTAGTAGTGAATTATAGTGCGCAAATACCTATAGGTATGTTGTCTAGTAATTCTTCTGATATAGTTAAGGCGTAGTAGTGGTGGCTAGAGTTGTTTGTGAGAAAGGAGGCAAGAGAATACAGCAAGGACCACTCGGCTTCCGAACTGACGGACTGAAAGTTGAGAATCTTGTTATTGGCTTCACACAGTTCAGTTGAATAGACGACCGCTCCGAATCACGTTGAGTTCAGCTCAGCACGACATGAGGCAGGTGTCTTTGTTCTCTACTCAAAATTACACCCAAGCCATCAACTAAAGTGCAACTTGATGTCCAGGAAAATAAAAACTGCCACCGAAAGATATCCTTCTTCAGTTCTACTTCAATCTCCACTTATCATCTCATCTCCTTTTATCTCTCCTCGCCTCCCTGCACTGCCTCCGACTGTCTACCTCCACTCCTAATGCTCTTTAATTGTCTCTCCTTGCATCTCATTCACACTTCCTCTCATTCCTCTCACACCGACACATAGACGGACGCTACCCAAATCCCCACCTCGACACTCATGACACTCACTCTCCTATCTACCGCTCACAACTCACTACTACAAATAAAAGAACTCCACACTGTGCTCAGCAGACGTCCTTCTTCCTGGAAAATAAGCTTTTACGTCTACGTATATATATATATCGTACCTACAACACACTTACAATAAGCTTTTATACACATCTCATCGCTCTACACACAGAATAATTTAAGAGGAAGAGCTAATAATAGCTTCCTTCTCCTTGTTAGCAAAGGGAAAGTTATAGTTTAGCTGGATAGGTGTGAATTAATAGGAACTGAGTGAGTGTGTATGCTTGAAATGAATAAGGAAAGGAATCTGGGGAAACAATGCAGGACTATATTAAGAGATACCTACTTGAGAAAGACATCTGTACTATTCCTCTCTTTCATCGTGTGCAAATGACATAAGTCCTCCGCAGCTCCTTTACATTTCTCTTGTTTTCTTTACAATGCTCTAAAGAATAGGCTGCGAGAGAATAATCATAAAACACCTCAATGCATTCGTCAAGATAATCTTGACTAGACTCTGCCTGCCTCCACTGTACTAAGTTAAATACATATAAGGAAAGTGAGGGAGCTAGCTCTTTATTTATTTTATATTTTCTCCCTCTCTCTATCTTCCCAAGTATATTTATACAAGAAGAAGCCAGACAACGTACTCACCTATATTAAATCCATTCATACATTCACACTTGCCAAGTAAATATTTTACAATATTCCCCTAAGTACAAGAGCAATTCGCCTCCTAAACTCTTTAACTTAACTAAACCCTAAATTTATTTAGCCGTAAACAAGGAAAAGTGTTGGAAATAAGGGTGTAGTAATAGTAGCAGTAGGGAAAAAGGGAGAGAGACAGAGAGAGAGAGACAGGGAGAGAGGAAACAACTAGGCCAAAGAGAACTACCATAATTTTCACAACCATTTTTCGCATCTAATGCTTGTAATGTAATGTAAGTAACGTAGTCAGCTAGGGTGGTAATGTACTCCGCCATAATAATATATAGAATTTAAAGCCGGCTTAAGTTGGAAACAGTTGTACATGCTAACAATACGTCAAACAACGCTCCTTTTCCTTATATATTAATCCTATTTGAGAGGACGTCAAAAAGAAACAAGAGAAGTGATTCTATTGTAGTAAAAAATTTTGTTGCTCTCTCTTTCGGTGTGTGAGCCAATCCATTTGAGTTGCTAAGTCTGTACAGATACTCAGAAATAATGTATACATATAGAGAGATATACTTTCGGTCGTGAGTAGAGTGGGTGAGTGATGCAGAAGAAATTAAATACCGGTCTTGTTGACGATATGAGAAATGACTACGGTAGAAATAGTTGTCTCTAGATTGAACAAACAATGGGTGGATCTAGCGAGCTTTCACTTTACGGTTCCTTTTTCAAAATTCCGTAATTCCGGGTCTCTTTCCTTTGTCTCGACTCTAGAGCAGAGATACACATCACTCAGCATAACCTAACCATTATAGCATAACATAACCTAACGTACTAAAATATAAAACTAGACTTTCATACGTACAGGCACAATAATAGAGAAAAAGAAACTTATTTCCCTCTCGTTTTTCTCTTCCCTTGTTCTTATTGTTAAAACGTCATACCTAACCTAATGCCTTTTTCCATTACGGACCTAGGCAGTGAGAGAAAGAGGGAAAGTACAACAGCCCGTGCAAAGACAATTCTCCTTCCTAGAGAGCTACAATACATTTCCCGACAGGAAGATCGCTCCAGATAATCTCATCATCAACAAACACCACATCAGTTCCTCCAAAAAATTAATTAGAAAAATTCTGTTATCAAGATGTTCTTTTTACATGTTTCCCTGATGATAATCGCAATAATTTTTCATCTTTTGTCCACGCGTCCTTGGGGTTTGTTTTCATGCATTTAGCCAAAACCCTATCATTTCTACTCACGAACCAAGACTATACTATAGACGCACACTGTGAAATCCAAATGCTCTGAATAAGGTATGCCTACAGACTCTAGTGCATATTATTATCATCTTTTTTGCTATTTGTTAAGCTGATAAATAAATCATCATAAGTTAACTGTGGCTGTCGACTTGGTAGTGGCCATGGCCCCTTAGTATTTTCCATACAAGACACTTGCACTTATTTGTGTACATGGAATAGAAAATAGTTGTTTAGCTTTTGGATTCTCCGTTTCCCACTATGAAAAGGGATTTCAAGCATTCAGGTCAGACGGGATGAGAGATATAGAGTGAAGCCAAGTGAAGGCAGAGAGAGAGAGCGAGTCAGTGAGTTTGTAGCAAGTAAGAGAGGACGCCAAGCCAAGCTGGCCCGCCAGAAATCATAATAATTCAATTCAAGGGGAAATCCAAGCTGGAGTGTATTGCTTTGCATTGGATGATACATCTTGATGATGATCCCAGGATAATATGCATATCTAAGAAGCATGAGTATTTAATTTGTTCACGATTTCCACCGACTGAGATCCTCTGGGCTCCTTTACTTACTTAGCACAAAGGGACGACGGAACTAAAGGAGAAAGTAAGTGTAACTGAAGCAGAAGCAGAAGTAAAAGCATGTCTAGATCAGAAGCGAAATCTTGGCTTTTTATAAATGCACGAAAAGTTTCACTTGCATACAAATGATGTTTCTTGTGGGTAGTTTTAATTGGAATCCACATTTGCATTTGGTCGTGGAGTGCTGAGGAGAACGTAAAAAATCCCTTCTCTCTCCTATCTCTATCTATCTATCTACACGAGTCGTCTAAGAGAACACGGAGATAGGTACTCGTTTAAATAGAATCAGTAGGTACTTATATCCGTACTTACTAAATACTAACTAAATATATATCTTGTTCTGTACACTACAAAATTAGAATGGAATAATATGCATTAGAACAAATAGGAGAGGACTGCGCTAATATAGGCAAAGTCAACTAAAGTGCCGACTTGGTGAGACTCTTTCCTTACTCTTCATTTTCAATTGAATCCGATGTCTTCCCTCTACGTTTGGCTCCAGACACTTTCTGCCACAAACATTACCTACTCCTTTCCGTCTTTATAATAATAGCATAACTACTAATACACTCTCTAGTAACTATCTCTATATCTCTCCTCAACAACATTCAACTCAACTGAGCTGACTGAGCTGAGGCTGACTCGAGTTGAGACGCGCTAAGGAAACTTTTTCACTTTACTTTCCCTGACTGAGTGACTGTTGTTAGTTGACTTGGCTTGGGCCAGGCCAAGCCAAGGAAGCCATTCCACTCCAAACCCAACAACGAACGAGCGACTCTAAAAGGATGGCTACACTTTAGTAGTAGATGTAGAAAGGAGTCGTACGGCATTCTATTGCATCGCGCACCGCATCGGTGCGTCAACAAGAGAAAATTCCTGTGAAGCTCGCAACTGCCTCACATAACACAAGACACTCCTAATGTCTCCTCGTAATTAAAACGAGAAAAAAATCATTTCGTAGGATGTTGCACGTAATTAAATTATTCTTATGAGCATGTACCTCCATATTACTCAAGAGTCAGTGTACAATCATTATTTCTCTGCACGTCACCCCACGCCCGTCTCCTTTATTTTCCGAGCCAGCCTTCTTCCTTCCCTGCTACCAATTCCTCAATGACGATTTCCTTTATATTTTCTCTAGACATTCACTTTCCCCACTGTGCCTTCCTTTCCTACTACTATACATACTACTGCGACTAACTCCTTGCTAACGAACAAAGTTAAACAGAGACAGCCGTTCTTTTAATTCCGTTCCCTAGCCTTGATTGACATGCTAATAGGAAAAATTGCATTGGGTCACAAACCTCCGGATTTTTTCATTCTAAACATTTTCCCTTAGATAAACTTCTTTCCCTTCCCCGTCTATACAGCCAAGAAGATGAAAGGAAAGGCGACGCGGAGCTTTAGAACGACAATACAGCTAAGCATATGAACTAATGTAAAAATTTCATAACGTGTCAATCATCTCCTTCGAACTCTATTAACCTTACCTCATCTTTTCTCCAACCATCTCCCATGTCGTCCTCGTCGCTTTCGACGCATCAATGATTGTCTCTCAACTTTACGTAATATTCATGGATTCCATTCCATTGTGTCAGCCACCAACCAACCAATTCTCCATCCTCCTTACTGCTACTACATCCACTAATACATGTCCTGTGCTTGCTGTGTGTACATAGGTATGTATCTATATTTTATTTCTTGCCATGTCATGACAAGCTTTCGTGTAGTAATAATAATATTGTGATAACACCCAAGATACAACGTTTCTACTTAACTTTCACCCAAAACTAAAGCTACACATATAAGTTGACACTTAAATAACTGGCGGAGAACATTGTCTCACTCTCCCTATATATATTATCTACTGTCTACTAAAGATGTAGCATTCTGTATTCCTACTAGCACCTTTCAGGCAAAAAACAAAAAAGAAGTTGTTTTTGATTGACACAAAGACAGTTTTACAACCTTCGAGCTCCGGATTCGGAACAGGGCAATATGTGTGCATTTTTACGTTGTTGTCACTAGCTATAGCATAGCTGGATGAACATGTCACGGTGACACATGAAAATCAGCTTGACATCTCATCACAAAACACACATTTCCATCCAACCCTTTGTGAATCAATCATTTTGATTATGCAAGATCGATACATGTTCATTCCTCACAGACTATCAACGCAACGGAGACACTGACTTTCTCATCCCAGACCAGGCAGTCAGGCAAATATAATCAAAATGTAAGTTCAAGTTGATAATACACATATTACAACTCTATTATTATAACCTAAACCTAATATTGCGAACAGAACAAACACAGTACTCTTCAAGACAAGAATTCAATGTTCCTAGCCCTCACCGGGACGCTCTCTCTTTCTCTATGCAATAATAGAATAGTGTCTATATAATAACTTTGTGTGCAGAGGTTTGCATATAGAAAATAATGGTAGTAAGGAAACACGAGTTGAGTTTCAGAGGTTAAGACCTAATAGGAGGAAGGAGGCTGAGGAGTTGAGCCGGCAAAGCATTCGGGTGAATTTATGAAAATGACAAAAGTAAAGCCAAGGCAAATGCTCCTTTGTTCATTATAGATCTAAATTAGGGTGGCAATTAAAGGCGAAAGGTCCACATGGGGAGAGTCATGGAAAATATACGAGAAAAAGTGAATGAAGACAGGGGTAAAAAGGAGGAGTTGAGTCGGGAGCTGCTCTAAGGACTGAGATAGCGACACTGCAATAATATATATATATAAACACAGAGAGTAGAGAGAGATGGATAGAGATAGTTGGAGAGGAAAAGAGGAATCACATCAAGTAGGATTTCCTTGGAGGTGCGCAATTAATACGGAACATCATAAAAGTTGATCCGCTGTCACTTGGCCGTACTCAATGAATTCCTTTTCCTTCCTAATTCCCTTTAAATTCTTTTAATGAACCTGCCTTGTTTTTATCCCTCGCCTCTTCCTCTCCTTCCTTCCCATCTACCTAACAATTGCTTTTTGCTTTCTCGTCTTCCTCTAATGGCTCACGCTCTTTCTCCTCTCTTTCTCTCTCACTGAAATTTAACTGACTACTTTTCCCCACGCTCAGCCACTCTCCTATCCCTTTCCGTATGTTACGTAACATCCTAGTTTTCTACTTCGTTTGACCCGTAGATTCCTTTCCTCTAGTCATGTCCTAATGCCCGCATCAAGATTCAAGCTCTCAATGACATACCTAACCTAACTGTTCCTGGAATTCTATACAGAAACCATAGAGTTTTCTTTACCAACAATTCCATCTATCTAATACCCAATGTCGTACGTATGTATGTGATGTACTCACTGTTAAACAAACCCATGATGTTAGAATTCCTATCTACAACTGTGGCTACAATTTCATGCTCATACTGATACTCCCAACTACCCTTCTCTCCCCATATTATAGTACATCCACAGTTTTCAATAGTCTAAAACTATAGAAGACAAACACAAAAGATTTAAAATAGATTTTGCTATGCATTTATACTGTATACTAAAGTTTTGCATGTAAATTCATGTGCATCTTCCATTTGTACAATTCAACCCTTTTAAAATCCCATTAAGCGTCCATCTAATACCTTACTTAGTTACACTTGAGATACGGAATAGTGTAATTTTTAAATAAAATTGTTTTAAGGCGACTTATTCAATACATTTGTTTACTGTTGTGTAGTTGTGTCTACCTTTTATAGTTTTTGGAGTCTAAAAGTTCCCTTTTGGAAAGTCACCATAAATATAAAGGGAAAGTTTGTAAAAAGAGAAAAAGAGTCTCGTTTGTTGCTTTTTTAAGAGGAAACTTACGTGAGTTTTAGTCTCACGTCAGCTTTAATGGGCATTGTATCTCTACAGAAAAGATTCAATGTTCGGGGAAGGAAAAAAATACAAAGAATTACTGAGAACAGAGAGAACACAGTGGGAGCAAGGTTCCAAAATAATACCAGTAATTTTTTAGTCCGACACTCAGGGACGGGAGAAAATTGCTGAAAACTTTCCCTGTACATTCCATTCACAATAATTACCCACGATAATTACATTAATGGGAAAAATTAACAAGATTCCTCCAGTCCGCCTTCATATTTTATTTGACGAAGAATTCGTGAAACACGATTAAAAATAAATTTCCTTAACCCCTTGCCTTCTGCACAGCATAACTCGTAATTTTACTTGCCGTTTGCATAGGAAACTATCAGACAGATATTATGCAAGCAGAGTATAAAGTAGTGATATAGTGGCCAACATCGCTCTGGTTTTATATGGCTCGACTCGGGACATAACTTAAAGATGTACATGGCTACCGGGTGCACATTATAATACGAACATCAAGCCGTAGATACTTTTATGCATTACATTTGTATACTATTTACATTTCTTATGTGTTGACGATTAGGAAGGTACTTTTAACTAGAGCAGATAGAGAGTAGTAGTACTAAAGGTGAATTGCTATATAGAAGACATTTATGAGTCTCTAACATAGTATGCAATAAAACCTTGAGCTGAACTGAAATGAACCTTGTAAAAATAAGAATCGTGGACTCTGTTTCTCCTTGGGCACTGTTTCTCCTGCGACACCCTTTCTCTTACCGTGTGGCCACGCCACAGGGCATGCAGGGCAATGAAGTTCAAGTTTTATAATGTGTGTATTCCTATTATGAGAGACTAAAGTACCTAACCACATACGCATAATTAGCCGCGTGTAAAGGTAATCAACACTAGTACATTCTGTATGATTTTATATAAAGGTGCCTATGTATTCGTTAAAAGTGTGTTCTATTCATTATATAGATATAAACTGTAAGTATAAAAAGAAA
>JAAAYG020052471.1:16425-43869 GCA_009936455.2 Tomocerus minor
ATATAAAGGTGCCTATGTATTCGTTAAAAGTGTGTTCTATTCATTATATAGATATAAACTGTAAGTATAAAAAGAAAGATCTATATCTAAACTTACAACATTTAAATTTGTCAAACATTATAGGAATAAACACATTATATATATACCTTGAGCTTCATTGCCCTGCATGGGCCTGTGGCAACACGGTAAAAGAAAGGGTGTCTCAGATGAAACTGAATCCAGGAGAAACAGTGTCCAAAGAGAAACAGTGTCCGAATTTCTAAAAATAATACTGGGAGGAAGTGTGTCTTTCTACTTTCCATGCATATACAGATACATGCGATACAGATATTAAAGTTACGTTACTTATTACCAACATACGTACGTATCTACAAAAGTAATTAGTTGTTTAAGGTAAAGTGAACTCTGAATGTATAACTGCGGCTTTGAATTATCGGAGTTAATATGTGCGCATCACATTTTTGGCAATTTGTTCTCTCCTCAGCTCGTTCACTCGACGATGTAAAGAGGAAAAAACTTGTCACATTTTATCGTTCGTGTCCCATTACTTGATGTAAAATTATACCAATTACTCTCATACATTTAATTTTGGCCACATACGATAGCAAACAAACCTACGTAACTACCAAATGCAAAGAAGCCAGAGGATCTTTCTTTCAACACTACTCCTACTGTTCTCTGACACAAAATACATATAGGAAAGGACCCATAATATCTCAACCATTAGACTCTTCACTATCCCCTAAGAATATATACAGTCACGATACACTACACACATTCTTCTCTCTTTTACACTTCCTCTCCCTCAAACTCTTTTTTATAGTTCAATGAAACCGATTTGAAAAGGTTTTATATTTATTGCTCCCTGAATTAAAACTGAATTCTTTTCTATCTTCAATTTATACACTACGATTTACCTATTACTCTTTACTAAACACATTAAGAGAATTATTAGCAAACATTACTTTATTACATTGGCTCAGCTGTACTGCACACACACTCTACTCTATTTAATTTAACTACATACTTTTATTAATTGACTCATGCACAATAATAATGCTACATTGCACACAGCGCGAGAGGCTATATGGATAAGTGGCGGTACTATAAAAATAAAAGCCTGCCATATTCAACTGTGTGCACGCTAAAACACATCGGGAAGTACAAGTTTATGTATAAAAATAAATGAGCAATTGTGAGAATCTTTAATAGCTAATTAGATTGCTGAGACACTTTGCATGTCCTTTGGTAATTAATTAATTAATTAGCTTTGTGACTTTTACTCTATAGAATTGGAGAGAGAGACAAGAAATTCAGTGAGGACACGCTTAGGACTTGTAAGGCATACTTGTAATATACCCAAGAAAACAGTTTTCCTACCATCCTTTCTGCTATCTGTGTAGAATTATGTTGTGAGTGTAGTGGTGTATTAGTCTATGCTAGAGCCACACAGAGAAAGTTGAAGGGCAGGAGGTCTGGGCTGTGCACAGATAGGCCTAATGTTCATAGCTTATGAAACAAGAGACGTATAATCTGGGTGAAGGAAATTAAGAAGGAAACAACATGCATGTATGTATATTGTATGCAAATAAAGACACTAGTAGAACTCCGAGCCTCGTCATACAATGCATAATGAATAGCGATGTAAGAAAGAGAATCATTAATGGATTTCGTGGAGCCAGCAAAGTTTTCCTACGCGAACATAAGTAAGGGAGCTTGAAGGAGCAGAGTGCTTAATTTTCTTGGTTGTGGTGAAAAACGATGCAACTGCACATTAATTTTTAACGCACCGTGCTTTCATTTACTTTTCGGATTTCTGAGAACAAATTTATACATTCATTCGCATTTGTACTCAGATTCCGGTCAGGCGAACCAAGAAGGCAAGCCCAGCAAGGAAGCATAGCAGGATATTCAAAATCCCAGTCGCAACACAACGGGAAAGTCAAAAAGTCTCAAAGTAGTGCGACACAGAGAGGAGAGAAGTCCCTTTTCATCTCAAATCTCAACTCTGTGTAGCCCGGAGGATTTTGTAGGCGATGTCTGAGCAGAGATTATTGTAGATTGTGAGCATAACGTGAAATAGTCGACAGATATAAAACATGCTCAGTGTGCAAGTATAATTTGAACTGAAGTCAAGGAAATTGAATAGAACACAACAGCCGCCTCTGCTCTTCGTCCCTTCAAACAACAAGCCACAAAGGACAAAAATGGCTAATAAAATTTACACAAGACAAATTTCATGAGCCATACAGCCCTTTTAATGTTTTGCACGTTTCTTGAAATGCACACATTAGTGTCAGGTTTTCCCCTGTACATTACGCTACCTAAATATAGTTTTAACCATCCCACCTAACTCAACCTCAGTTAGCTCACTTTGATAACCTCAAAAAAACCCGAAAATTCAAGAATCAAAGGAATTCCTCTGGCTAGTGAGCCAAACTGAGGTTTACATACGCTCTTTTTTCCTCTCTCTCTCACTACTTTACATCTCATGATTTTGTTTTGGATTTGTTATGTACAGATAGAGTGTACATATGTACAGAGAAAAAGAGATCCGACCGACAGAGTAGAGTAGAGTAGGCGGACCCACTTTATGAAAGATGATCCTACTTTTCTAAAGACGGACCATACTGTCTAATATTAATAACCCAAGGATCCATGTATGTTCTAGCCCGATATGATTACACTCCCTACTTTTACTAACTGTAAAAGTGCAGTCCGGCAATTCATTCTGTCTATTGCTATTGAGAAGTGGCCAGTGTATTTATGTATTTACATTTAGCTACACACAGCATTCAGAATGTACTTTGTAGACCGGAAGCGAAATGCATTTAATTTTCGGCTACAATAGCTACCTATGGGCCATTATGGCGTAAATCTTCCCTTAAACAGACTATGGAGATTTATTAACATAATGGAAAGTAATCTATCGCGAGCCGACCGAAGCCATAATGTATATTTTCCCCTCTATTGCATTTATGTAACAGATTATCCTCCACCACTACTGTTATGCAACTCAAGTCAAACCCAAGTCAAGAGAGAGAGTCGAAAGCAAAAACGACCAATACAGGAGAGTGCTTTTTGGACAACAAAGACTTGCACGAGCGGTTCAGCTTATTATGACATCCCACTTCCCTTTTCACTTCTATTCCCAGCCAAAACTTTTCTCTCGGCTCCAACTTGACTTCACTCCCGTCGTCCTCTCCTCATCATCTTCTTCCTTACTTACACTCTCTAGATATACAGAGGAGGACGACGACATAAGACACTACAACGACTAACGGCACAAGTGCATTTCCAACCAACACATTCACTCACATCACACACAGCCAGGGACATCAGGTATTGTCTGAGCTTATAATCTTAATTGATGCACAGACCCCTGCTATCCATCATTCCTCAAGATACTATCAGTTGACAACAAAAACGGCTTCTAGCTACACTTACAGCCACTTCGTATCACTTCCCCTTCGAACCTAACCCCAGCCACTCAATACCTTCGCACACATAATATACCCCTACCATCACTAAACCTAATAACTTACATTTTTCATTGATCACTAACGTTCTATTGCTAAACTTTCTCCCATTACAGCCAGGCATTCTTCTCTGCCCTTCTTTCCACTTCTTTAGGTGTTCCAAACAAAGACAACACAAACCTGTCAACCCACAACCAGGAAATCCCCAGAATTAATGACACTACCATTGCATTCCCTCTCTAGACATACTTTGCACTACACACTCTTAAGTGCTATGCATACATACATTCGTGACACTAAATATATATATATATAAATACAAAGACACTGCCCTATAATGCATAATACTGTATAAACATAAACATTATATATCTATAGCTTAATAATGTCTATACAGAATGTACCTATATGTACGACTACTTATGCATAGACATGACATCTAAAGATTTCCAGCCCACAAGTCTTTTCATATTAACGCAAAAGAAATTCAATCTGTACTTATGATATTCGTTGATATAGCTCGCTGTCTGTTGAACTCCTTGCTCCGCTCACAAAGTATTTTAGCAAAATGTGGTGATGAAAACAAATGAGCTTCCTGAGCTAATTTTTTCTCCTTCACTCAAGATATTCCCTAACGAGGAACATTAATTGTAGACAATAAAAAAGGAGCTAGGCTGCAGTTGCAGAGAGAGAGAGAGGGAGAGGAGTTGGCTAAGCTCACGGTGAGCTAAATAGATGTACGCACATAGTTCAGACAGTGAATGTGGCACGTATGACTGTTATCTTGGGACAACTTTGCCAGTACATTACATGAGTGAGGCATACCTGCCATCAAATCGACACACATGAGCCATTATAGGAGACACATCCCATGCACATACCTACGCAACAGCGTAAAATAGTAGTTTAGTGGAAAGTCATTTAGGGCCACGGTCCCAGTCTTAAATCAAAGTAAGCCATCACTTGGACGGAGACCAAAACTCGTAAAATCAATCGGAATCGCGTATCAGTGCTGCACTACTACTGACTAACCCGTGTCTGCCAAAGTCCGCAAGTTGTGCCAGTGTAATTAATTAGCGTGAGTCGAGATATGTATTTTCCCATGATATACCAAATACTTCTATATTGCTCCTCCTTATAATAATATGTAGTGTAGGCAGTTGTAGGAGAAAATCTATTGAGCATAAGTTACAAGTGAAATTGATGAATTCAGGTAGAAAAGGTCATCGCGGAATGTTAGAGGTAGGAAACGTGTAATAAGGATGTGCTGTGAGAGACTGGGGTCACGTCACGCAGTGGCTTTTGACATTTTTTCTCTTTTTGGCTGACTGAGTGACTATAGCAGATACGGTGTGGAGGACGGAGGAGAGAGGAGACGTATTGCGAGATGACAGAGAAATCTAAGAAGAAACTGTTGTGGATTGTGGAGGGAGCTGTGTAGTGGAAGGCGAAGATACGGGTCTTGTCTTGAGGAGTGAAAGTTGAATAGTCATTTGTAGTTCTCCATTATAGAGGTAGTAAAGTATGTACATTGATAGAGGGTCGTCAGTGAGTGAGTAAAGTGATATTTGGAAATGGGAGTCCTACTGGTCCTGACAATAAGCAATGAGAAAAAGTCAGTGATGCGTCACATAAAACAAAAAAGACTGTATGTATGTGTATGAGAGTCGGAATATTTATGTCATGACAAGGGTAATGTAGCCACATCATCTAATCCAAGTGAATCCAATCTAATCCTTGGAAGGGTAAAGGTTTAACAAAACGGAATGAAATAAAAATAGTCATAATACGATACAGAAATGAGAATGATAGTCGGAGTGAGATGGTGTGCACACAGGAAAGTATGAGTCTGAGTATATCCGGGTATCATCATCATCCTTTGAAAATTCGGTTATTCAAGGCGCGCCAGCCTGGCGACACACAAAATCACAATACAAGCTCCAATTTTCCTCTCACTTGCTCCTTTCCTTGTTTCGATTTCCTACTCTGTCTCTGCAGACTCGTACTCTGAGAATGAGAGAGAGATCTCGACAGAAAGGAAGGACAAACATAGATAGATACTTTACTTACGTACGATGTAGACAATTTTTGCGCACTTCACAGCAGCCTTACATCTTTACTCACTACCACCACACATACATACACTACACTCCTACACTCTCTCACTACAGGATAATTCAATGCAATGCACAATAGAGAGCAGAGGGAAAAGGAAAGGGAACCTATGGAGGATCTCTATTGCTCTTAATGCAGGCCATCCTATCTTCACTTATGTACATTCTTATTCTTCTTCCTCAAACTCCTGCCTGCCCTCTCCCTGCCCATCTCCGCTCATACAGGGACTACCAACACAACCCCACTCTCTTTTCAAAATTACATAATTTCACTCTTATGGATTTTGATTAGAAATGCGCTTACAATCACAATTTCCTTTCCTTCATGTCAAGAAGTAGAAATACCAAATTACATTGACTGTAGAATTGGAAGGAAAAGAAACATTTATTATTTCTAATATTTCATTTGTTGTTGAATAATAATAATAATGTACAATAGAAAGACATTTACTTAATACCTTCCACCTCGTTTTATACGCTGACATTGAGTTAACAGTTTCAGTACGTTTATCGTAATGAGGTAAAATTTGCAAATTATGTTACTTAAAGTAGAGTAAATCTCAATTTGGCATTGTATAAAAAAGAACACCCAGTAGATTTACATTTATCCAGTTACATTAGGCTGAGTTGATAGAAGACTATGTATTCTATTACATAGATACCTACTAGTTAAATGATGTTTCTTCTACTACCTAACGTTGTAATATGTAGGAAGGAGGCAGGTTCAGCCTGAACATAGTAAGTAAGTAGAATAGAAAATAGAATTGTACATAAGTAAGGATGTCGCTTCATATAGTAGTGGAGATAAGTATGCACATATTAGAAATATTAGTGTTGAGAAAGTAGTAGTAGGAGAGAGAAAGTCAAGGAGGAGAGTCCGTAAAAGTAGAGACAGGAATAGAAATGGAATAGTCAGGATCTGTTATTCCACGGCATGTACGTAAATACAAGTTTTGTCTCTCCTTTTAAACAACACTTGATAATCTGATATTTTATTGCTTAGATTTTTCATTCTTCGTCTCGCTTCTTCCCTCTTCTCCTCCACTCGCTTTTCCCCATGTGTCTTCTTCTTGTACTTTTTTCATATCATCCCATCACATCCCATCCCACCAACTATACAAACTACTCGTACTTACAACTTCACTCTGAAAACTACTATTTCTTCAGTACCTACATAGCTATTTCCTCCGTCGTACTTACTGTTGTACTTACTGCCTATAGACACTTTCTAGTTGCAAGGGAGAAAGTACGTTCTCTATTTAGTATGTACTCGTTCGTCTATTGAGCATACATACATGTATGTATGATGGTAGTCTGTGTAACTCTCCTAGAACTACTATTATCCTTTTACGACTAGAACCATTTCATTTTGGACTTTTTCAATTTCGACAATAACACCATCACTCGCAGTTGCACTCCCTTCACTTATCCCACTACGCATAACCCACATATTTCCTAGGAAAATTACAAAAATTGCAACTTTGCAAATCTCAAGCATTACTACCTAAATGTTGTTCTCTGCTCTCTCTCTCTCTCTTCAAAAATATACGCTTATTATCAAAGAGTATATAGTTTTAGTGCAGTGTAGTAGTACAGAATAAATCCCATGTACCTCTCTCACTCTTTTCTTTCTACACAACAGAAATGCTTAGGAAGAACAGAAGAAAAATACTTGAATTTGATTTGATGTGATGCGTGTTTCTGTTTATCTACACTACTTACGACTCTAATATGCAATGTAGTAGTTATATGTACAGGCTCTATAGTAAATTGTACAAGTTAAGACTTGGATTATTAGATTGCACAGTGAAATGGGATGCCACATGGCCAAGTTAACCCAGACGACACGAAAGGAGCCAAGAGCTAGAAGACAAGTCAGTTAGCAAAGAAAAGAATGCTACTTTCCTCATGAGCCATTTCATTGCACTCGGAATACCCTTTTGCATTACAGAATAATACAGAGATGAGATGTAGACATATATAAGTATATTTAATATAAGAGAGTCCGGAGCATACGATGCCATTCCCATTATGGCAGCATACATGGTTAGGCAGATGAAATGAGTAGCTAAAACTCCACTCCCTCAACTCAGTCAGTGACTCTGACTGTGTGCTGCACCTCGTCGACTGAAACTACTTCACATTTTATACTTTATGTATGTAACCGTCTAACTAACATAGGAAAGCATAACGAAACGAAACTCCGTCCTTACCTACTTTCAGTCTGTATAAATTTATAATGTAGTAACTGTTGCTTGCAACGATGAAAATTGAGTGGAAAGTGGAAGATGAAATTATGAAGTTTTGGCTAAATTCTCAGGAGGGGAATTAGCACTCTGCCATGGCAGGTCGCACTTCAACTCTTACTCACACAAACATACTTTCTATCACATCATTAAGCCAATTTACAACTGATGATACTAAGCATCAAAGTTCGGAGCCCAACCGTTTGCTTCGTTAACTTACCTACGCTGAAAATTTCTTATAGAACACATTCCCCATTCTAACCATTCACTATACAATTATTCAATTTAACTCCAACTTCCTCAAGTATTTATACACTTTCTACAGCCATATATACAATTGATACACTCTTTATTTATCTACTCTCTCTCTGTCCCTGTCTCAAAGGAGAGGATTTTAAGTATTTCTATAAATGCAGAGAGGAGCTCTAATTCAGTGTGCTAATCTTATAGTTCTCAATAGAATTGCAAATGCAAACCACACAGATTCATTATTAGTACCAGTCCTAACCTAACTCTATAGTTTCTAACTCTAGCTGTATTAGTGAGTTGTGAATTGTGAAGTCGAGGAAAATACATAAGCAACTCCTGGACAGACTTTAACTGGTTATGTAGAAATATATGAGGAAGGAGGCAAAAGTTGAGTTGAAACAACTTGGCAAAAGCCATTGGGAATATCAAACCATTTATCACATGCATCACATCGCATCGCTGAATCATCCAACTCACAAAATACAGAAAATATGTTCTATCAGCAAAGGCAATACCTCAACACTGAAAAACATGAAAATTCTCTTTCTATCTGACTATCTATTGGATTGAAAATGTGGTTTACAGAGTCCTGTGCCCACTGCTCTTCACTTGATCTCTATACATATTTCCCAACATCACATTCCTAGGCTCCTCCATTCCGAATTGTCTCTCTCCTGTAAAAGTACGTCAGCACAACACAAACACAACATAAATACATAAAACAACAAAACCTACAACGACATAAAATTACATACAGGAAAAAAGAGCATATAAAATCTATCTACACTAATAGGATTCCAATCCAAGAACATAGCCGAACATTCAATCAAATCTTGTTATGACTTCTAATAAATATTCTACTAGTAACTATATAGTGTATGTAAGCTTAACGGAAGGTAGAAGATGAGCTAGCCAAAAACAGTACACAAATAAATAGACTAGGTATTGTCCTGGCAGTATGTATGGATGTCTGTTTGAATGAGTGGTCATGTTCTACGATAAGTAGACTAGTGTAGTGTTGTTGAATCTATGTATATTGCATGGTAAATGTACATGGACAGACTGGCATGGGAAAGTGGAAAAGAGCCGACGATAATTCAGCATCAGAGCTGGAGGAAAGATACTGGATGACAATACATATAAGAATAAGTCTACATGGGGCTATAAAATAAATCGTTACAATATGAAATCTTTGCAAAAGGAAAGAAAAGCAAAGCCAAGCAAAAACTACCTCCGTTGTCACTGCATGTGAACTCCTCACAAACTCTCTACATACTCACTCTCTCACTCTGCCCATATATATATAAGCTACAAAAATACAAAGATACACTCACTCACATGCTCCTAGACATCTCAACTGAACTTTACTTTTATTTTCTATTGCTTTGCATTGCCTACCAGTAAAATAGAATATTACATAAGAGATAGTAGTAGTAGGAGTAGGTAGTCCTTACTACGTTACGAATTACCACGTACGTCTATTTCACTACTCATTCTCTATCATTTTGGATGTCCTTTTATTTCTTTCCTTTCTTTCTGTCTCAGTCTGAAGAAAACTGTAAATATAAATATGTACAATAGTGGGCTATAGAATACGGAGAGGGTAAATAGTATTAGCAGCAGTTTTAGTAATCTAAAAGTCTGTTAACCGAAGGAATCGTCTTTTGGTCGCTCTTATTCCACGCCGTGACTACTCCTTTCTTCCGCTGAGGGTTTTCATGGTGTGGTCTTAAGACTCCAAGACATAGCTAGGACAGACTCGAGTTGACTTTCCCCACCCAGTGGCCGTGATTGAAAGCATACTGTCGTCCACCAAGGTAACGAGGATATTTAGTGCTCCTTCTAATGGTCCAACTCTAGTAGGTTGGGACTCTGCACACAAACGGAGAGAAAGAGAGAGAGAGGGAGTCTAATGTTAGTCAGGACTGACTTGACTTGACTGACTGAGTGAGCATTAGTATCTTATGTTCCTATTCGGATTCCAAAGGCGGAACTAAACATCTCTTGCCATGTGGACTCCTTTTTCGCCCTTAACGTTACTCTTCCAAACGTCTTCGTCTCATCCATCCCATCCAATCCACAAGCAAGACACTAGCATATATGTGTGTGCAGAGACTGAGAGGAACGAGAGAGAGAGAGAGAGAAAAAAGACAATAAGATTCGATACAATACAATAGAGCACAATAGAAATAGACAAGAAAGAGCCATGAAGAGGAAAGGAAAATTTGTTTGCAGTTTCTGTTTTTCTTCAACAGAAGAAGGCACAAGGTAATAAATTACACGTAAACGTAACACACGAAAAGTTCAACTTTGCCTTCCCTCAACTCCACGCTCTCGTATAGTAAATACGCTAAAATGCTTAACCCGAGAGAAAGAGTGCGGCTATAGAACCGCATCTTATTTTATACAGTAGCTAGCTACCTATTATATTTATTTAGGTAGGATATCTCCTAGCACATCTATATTCTCAATCTTGTCCTTCTTTCTCGGCTCAGCTCAGCTTAACTTAACGTATGAGTCAAATAGATGTATTCTCAACCAATTCTTTTGCCACTAACATCCATAGAACCTCTGCTCCTCTCCTCATCCTCCCGAGCAATACAAATTATTGCATAGCCAATTCATCTTCTCTTATAAGACATGCATGACTCTTTGTTGCTCTGATAAAGACCTCCATTTCAACCTCATTTACATGAGAATATTCCCGCCTCTCCAATCCTCCTTCCCATTCCATTCCTCCGCATCCACATCATCCACCTTTGCTCTCAACCATTATCTTCCTTTATATCAAATGCTCCAATAGTCCCTTAAATCCTAATCGTTTCTCAAAAATACATTACAATAAATACGGGTTACTTTACTGCTACGCTTTACTTTACTACTTCCTTCCATCCACTCTCTATCTCTATACGATTATTTCTTTGCAAGATATCCTATACACACATTCCATCCTAAGCTCACTGAATTAGTAGTAAATACCTACTTGGTCCTACTTGTTTGTTATGCAGCAACCCCATTCTTCCCTCTCCTCCTCCTCCTACTATATCTATTCCTTTAATATAATAACAGAAAAAAAAATGTTCCCAAAATGCTGCCACAAAGTCTGCTCCATTTATTTACAAACACAATCATAATTATAGCATAGGGTGAGCACAAAGACAAGTTATGTACGGGCATAGGTACCTACACTATAGATGTACTAATGTAAATAGCAACTACATAAATGCCAAGTATCCTACTAGAATTATATAGACGCGTAATAAGTAGTGTCCTTCTCCTTTCAATAGTTTCTTCTGGTGCACACAGGAAGAGACTACAGAAAAAATGAATGTAACATTGTAGTGCAATGCCAGCAAATGATATGATGGCACATTTGTACACAAGTAAGTATAGAGGAAGTGGAGAGAGTGGAATAATATTATTTCGTGTATCTATCCAACCACCCTTAGGATTAGAGATATGAGAGTGAAGAAAGTCTTTCTAAGGACATAAGTAGCGTAAATAGCTGAAGAAACGGATAGGATAGAGCTAGACGGTGTAATAACAAATCTATTAAGAAGGAAGAGGCAAAGAAAAAGTATTGTAACTGCAAGTGCAACACAATTGAGACATTTGGCCGCAAATTACAACATGACAAAAGTTCGGCTCATCTGGAAACTTTTCTAAGGACAGGAAAGTGGCAAAGTGGAATGGTTGGCGTTGGCGAGTGAGTGAGGCGAGGACGGCAAGACCCCTTAATGGGAAGATGAGAGCCTAGCATCCCAGCTCATCCAAAAGCTTCCGTACGAATCTAATATCAATTATTTGAAGCCCCCTGGACAGCAGGAAATTCATTGGCCATGTACTCAACTCATCTACTCACTCTCATTGCCTTCCTACTAGCCCACAGAGTCCTTCATCAGACTCAACACTCAACCAGAGCAGACAGACATTACAGAGCACAAGACTCGCCGGACGTACTCTCCTTCTCCAAGTGTTTGCAAATTGACTCCACTCTGAATACAATCAATCTATACTCCACCACCACCGCACCACCACTGCACTATCACTACTCTTAGCCCACTAGACGCTCTGTTTATAGGTACGCATGGATGGACACATCAAAACGAGCAGTCCAAAAACCTTAGCCTTTTACTATTACTACACCTACTTATATACTAAAGTATAGCAAACCATATAACAGCTCAACCAAAGTTTTATATACAATATACCCACACATATAAACACAAATGCTAGTGATAAGTAAGTAAAGAGAGCTCACAATTCAACCAAACGCCATCCACATCGTCGATTGAACCCTAGTGGCCAAAAACTAACTTCCTCTCCACTTTTCCGTCTTACTTTGAGTGCAACTTTACTCTATGAACATAGTTTTAGACTTTCATACTGCAAGTATATAGGTATGGGCATGATCTATTTATAAAAAGAACTATTATTTTTACCTAGCATGTAACATTACGTAAGAGCTTTATTTATTTCTACTAGTAGAGCCATGCTATAATAAATAATCTGAGAGGGTAATGATACTCAGCTGCCTAATGAATTTTCTCTTTGTTCTCTATAGACAGAAATTGCATCGTATATTTAGAACTATGCTTCGAGTTGGACATTAGTGTGGCCAACAGTAATAGTCTATTTTCATCTGCACCTTTTCTTGATCATGCATCTGGACTGGATTGCCCTATAAATATATAACTATATATAACCATGTTGTTGTGTAGATATAGGGATGACTAAAGTGAATTGAGTGTACATAATGCAAAGTTAGTATCTGTTTGAGTCGAAAACCGTGTCCTGCTAACTAACCAACTAAAGTAAGCCAAAGTAAACGAAGCTAATGTACTTAAGCTGACTGCTACTAAATAGTAGTTGGTTACCTAATGCTCACATCTCCGTCACTTGTTTTACTGTGACAAGCCATCGGACGAAACGACTATCTTTTCCTGACTGATCGTGAGTGGAGTGTATTTGTAAGGATGGTTGCATACATATGGTGGATACACATATGCGTATATAGACAGATAAATAGACGGGATATAGAGAGAGTGAGTCAAGTCAGTTCAGTATCGACATCCTCCTCTAATACACACACTCATCAGAAAGAACAGAGTCCCTTTGCTCAACTCAGGAAGCGTTCAATTATAGCTTTTCACTCGATTGAGTTGCATGTATTTCCTCCATATGTCTCCTCCTCCGTACCTTCTATGAGGACATGAGTTGGCGATAGAAGGAAGCGATGGGATACCTCTTCATTCCATCACATCCCTTCCTAGCCATTGATAGCAACGGCAATAAATAAGTAGACAAGGAGACTGTGGCTGATGTTCACAAAAAACAAAGATGAGCCCACTTTCGGAATCCGATTTAATTTCCTTTCCCTTACACAGGCAGTAATTTGTATAGGTTGCAACTTTCTGCGCCCGTCTCAGTCTCCAATCCAATATATATGCATAAAAGATTGTAGCAAAAGGAGGAAGAGAGACACAGACTCAGCTTTGTTACACATAGACCCTCTCAATAAACACTAAAACTATGGGTTCTGAGTTTAGATGGGAGGAAAGCCTAAAGAGAGCTTAATAGTTAGTCAGGCAAGGCAAGTCAAGTCAAATCAAGTTAGAATTGAAAAAAGTACAGTCCAATTTTCGGAGGGAATGAAGATGATGATGACGATTTGGGTTGATTTGGACGAGATGGAAGTGCCTATCATAGTCCAACGGAATTCCTAAACAAACCAGTTAAGAAAATTCAAGGGAAACGCAAATAAAATATATGCAACTACATTTATAGTCAGGATATACACACTTATTGCATGGGTATTAGGTTCATGTACACATCTTTAGACTCCATATGTTATACTTATTACAGCATGGACTCTGAGACTCCTCCAGCTTTAACTACGTATCCCTTGTATATACATATGCATAGTTGTAGCGCGAACCGAGGATAGCAAAGGAAGAGTAGCTTAAAAAAGTCGCGGGGGTTGAGAATGAGGTTTTGCACGGCCCATTTCATCGGGCAGTAATTCCGTCCTTGTTTATTTAATCAAGATTTCGACATATTTATGGACGTCGAGTTTTCCGTCTCGCAACAGATTGGTTTCGCCACATAATACATTGGACCTGAGGAGCAGATAGGAAAAGAGAGAAATAGAAAATACACCACCACCACCAGTCAGAGTCAAACCAACAAAGTAACTTTAGACACACACACTTTAATGCACTACAGTAATACCTATAATATAGCTATACAAAACAAGTAAACATTACGTGCATTACTCTATGAGCATTTCATTGTAGTTTGTATTGCTCTTCTCCTATACAAACACAGAAATGTACATACAGGAGCTAACTAAATGCTATCCAAATCTACACAAATACAAAATAACATAGCATTTATAGTACATATACAAACATAACCACATGGAGGCCTAAGTGAAGAGGAAAGAGCAGAGTCACAACGTAACACAAGAACACAACAACTATGACTTAAGTTAACTATACTGTGCTCTTATGTTACTTCTATCTTATGTTCAGAATACTCGACTTCTCATTTGGTTAAAACTTAAATGAGACTGCATCTAACAAGATTCTTTCTTAGCCAAAATAACCTATACCTATAAATGCATAGCCCATTTTCCAAACATCTGATGGCACATTCTACTTAT
Organism: Tomocerus minor; assembly: GCA_009936455.2. Lineage (NCBI taxonomy): Eukaryota > Metazoa > Arthropoda > Collembola > Entomobryomorpha > Tomoceridae > Tomocerus > Tomocerus minor. Next base: position 31,178 of record JAAAYG020052471.1, read on the forward strand.
TACCAGATATTACCGGATATTGCACTAACGCTACCCATCTTTCCCTCGTAATATAAACAAAATATTATATACTGCCATTCTTAAGGACAGTTTGTCTACTGCAATCATTGAATAATTTGTAACTTTCAAACACCAACTATATACGCTTATTAATTTTTTTAGTTCAGACACTTTTTCAGAGTTATTTCCAATTTTCTAATACCCATAACGTGTTGGGTAGATTGAAAAATGCACACAAACTGCAATGCTAATTGCAATAATGCATTTGATATTTATGAGATTCATACATAACTAAATAGATGTAAACAACATTTCATGCATTGACAACAAGCATAACTCTTCACAACTCTATTTCAAAATACAATAATATTTTTACACACGTCTACATTAATAATAATTTAATAAAATAAAATACGAATATTAGATTATATTAGTATTATAGATTTTTCTGTTGAAATAGTAAGAACTAAATTCGTTTAAATATCTAAGTTTTCTGTCGCTATTCAAGAGTAGAGCATCATAAGAAATAAGTAAGGTTGTAGATGTTTTGGTGTGCTTTCGAGAAGGTATGTTTGTGAACAGAATAGAATTAGGAGGAGAGGAGGAAGGCGAGACCGGAGGAGCTGAGGAAGGACGAGCGAGGAATGATGAGAAGCGGAGAGAGTCGAGAGAGAGAGCAAAGTCGGTTGAAAGTTATTCGAAGAATATAGCGCACCCTCTCTATCTCCATCCTCGTACTCATTTCCTCTCTCTGACTTGCTCCTCCGAATGTTGGGCAAACCTCTAAATATTCTCAAGCCGATTCAATTAAAACCCAACTGGCTGATATTCTAATGCTCATGAATCACCCATCTCGTCTCCTTCTCCACTCAGCTCTCTCTCTCTCCACTCTTCCTAATGAGATCATGCCAAAGTGATAAGACACCTCATTAAGGTGTGAGTCAAACATCGGCAAGAACCTTCCGCTCTACGACAGTCCAACTCGAACTTCATCTGCTTTCTTTCCTCCAACTCCAATCACACTTGATCCATATCTCCTGAAATGAGAAAGCCAGCTAGCCAACTTGATTCTCCTCCACCTAACTCCCTTGCTTCCCTGCCTCCCCTAATACTTATTACTCTCACATCCTCCTCCTGCCTACAGATAGAACTTCACCTTTAGCGTGAATACCTTGTTCTTCCCCACCGCCTATACTCAATACATACATTACGTGCACACATTGAAACTCTCTCCTTCAAAATGCAATGAAACTAAAGCTAACTTCCTTTCTCCTCACTCCACCTCCACCTTATGTCATTACTTACATTACAAACAGACAGAGAACAGTAGAAAACGAAACTGGGTGGAACATGAATGCACATACACTCATACTACCTACAATACTTTCTCCAGACAATAACCAAATCCTATAGATATACACAAGAATACACACAGAATTCCTAATTTAAAACTACCTACCATATTATCTCCTATTCTAACTTACTTTACCTATTCCAAACTACCTCTATATCCCTATTAGCTTCTTTAATACTCTTTCATAGACTTTTCTATAACCAAACGTAGTTTTCCTACATTTCCCTTTGTTTTACTCACAGAGACCACATTCAAGACATAATATTGCTGGAACTTTCCATAACCTGAGCTTAGTCACTGAAATACACATATATATATCTACTATCTCATTCTTTAAGTTCAATTTACTTATCCTTATAGTAAACGAGTATAAATTCTCGTCCAGACTTTACTCAATTCATATGTATGTATGTCCCTACCTAGGTATGTATTACTTTTCACTATCACTCCAGAGAAATCAAGCCAATTCCATTCCAAGCCATTTCCGCACTTGCACTTCGTTGACTCCCCTGCTTCTATAAATACGTCAATCTCATACCTGCACACAACTCCAATCCCATTACTGCACTTCAAACTTTTCTTTCTTAATCAGATCCAACCTCATTTAATTGCAAGAATAAATGGCTCTTACACAAGATGCAATTATTTACTCTTGAGCAATTAAAGACATAGACATTGATAGCATCCTTAAACTGAAGATATTTATATCATCAAAGGAAAGTTATTCATTGCACTTAACTTAGGTATATATTTAATTCTATTAGAGGATCGCATGTATTATAACGCGGTGCAAATGGTAAATACCATAAACTTGACTCTTTGGTTCAATCATAGCGTGTAAAATACTGCACTTGATACTTTTTACTGCTTGTGTAAATAATGAAAAGAAGCAAATGTGTGTTAAAAAAAGACGTTGAGTGCAAAGTACAGAGATAGAAGAGGGTAGAGACTAGAATATTCTTTGACTTATTTCTAGCTCACGTCGAAAGACGTGTATAAAAGACATAGGTACGAGAAGGAGAGTAAAAAAAAGAGATTTTATGTTTTTATTTATACTTACTAGGTAGTTGTAGTGCAACTCAGTGCAAGGTTGCATTGGAAAAAAGGGAATGAATGTACAAAGTAATAGATGTTTATACATACGTGTAAATATCAGTGAAGAAGGAGTAGTGCATAATAATAAGGCCTGGGAATTGACCGTGTAGTCTGGTCTCACCGCTGTTAATTGCTTACCAATGTTGAATGCTTTGCGACTACATTTTATAATATATCTGTACAACATAACACATATGACAAGTCTAATGTAAATGTTTATCATGCGAGAGAAGAATTACAACTCAGTCCAATCTACTTAACCGCACCGCATCTTCCATATCTTCCTCCTCCTTAAACATAAAAACGCTCCTCCTAATAACATGCAAGAAAAAAGAGCATCTGTGATGAAGAAAGGTTGTACCTATGAGTGTACCTAGAAGAAATGTAATTTAATGCAATGCACCATGCACAGGGATAAAACATGGGCAACTAAGTTCGAGCAAAACGAAATAAAGTCAAGTAACAACATTGTTTATAATACTCATACTATCTTTCATCTTCATCTCACATCCTCTATAAGGTAAGCTCTCTTGCCATCCTAGCATATTAGATATTTAAAACCTTTCCAAGATGGAAAACAGACACCTCTTGCTTTTCTATTTCTCTGCGGTGCTTGATGCGCACCAAAAAAAATATAGGATCATTATAAGAAAGGAAGTTAGTAGACGATCGTCGGAAATTTGACTCCGCGTCATTATCATTTCTGAAGGCTCTCACTTCAGACGAGATGAGTTCTCAGTTCTCTCTCTCTCTCTCTACTCCACTTTGCTAACTCCCTCACCACACACACAGCAAGTATTACTATTTTCAATTTGTTTTGTACTTTAGATAAGGTAGACAAGACATCCTTCATATACTCTTCGTCCACGTATTAGTACTTGTTTCAATCTCTTCATTCGTCATCCAATGCTTCGTTACTGCATTCCCTTATGCCTAGACTCAACTAGTACCTATCACCATTCTTTTTTTACTTTGATAAATTATAGTCCCCTAAACTACGTTTCCTCATTTGCTTATATCATTAGAGCGCTATAACTTTAATAAATGTAGACAACGGTGCAAATAGTTCTGGAACTTACGAAATAATATCTACGAATGTACAAGGTGCACCTCTAATGACTCTTGTGACCTTTAGCATTCAAAGAATAAATCTTTTGAATCCTTAACTCAGATTACTCACATAGATGCACTAGATTTTTTCGACAGGAGATGACACATAATGCTGCAGTAAATAGAATAAGCTCATTTACATCTTCATATTCTTTAATGTTTTATAAGCATTTAGGGGTATATCAAGATGTATGTAATAATATTTTATATACACCCTGTACTACATAAGCAAGTACCTAAGTAAGCACTTGAATCTAGCACAATGGAATGCAATTGCAATGGTGTCAGGAGTATCATTACATTAATATGCCTTTAGTTTACTATACTATCCTCACAAATCACAATATCACATTATTTGAACGAACAATGCACCACATAAGCACTTTGCATTGGACTCACAACTAAATCTATGTTCGTTCGTTACCTCATCATCATCTGTATAGGCAATGTAAAACCCAGCAGCAGGAAATGTGCAGTCACATGCAGTTAGATAGAGAAAAAGGAATTCCCACAAATGTAACCTTAGAAGAGGAAAGATATTATTATGTTGGCTATTCTGTGTGCTATGCGCTGATTTAGGAAATTTAAGTGAAGGGAATGCATAGATAGGGATTTGAGTGGGCATTTGCTTTCAGGAGCCTTCAACAATTCTCCAGAGATTCCTTGAGCTTTCGACCATGTACAGATGAATATTTCACTAAAGTTGAGGCTCTACCACTGTCGTTAGCACGTTTCCCCTACCTTCAATTATTTATACTCAACAACTACGTTCCCATGCAATACACACATCCGAACAAGTAAGTCCTCGTTACATCCCCAACTACATAAGAACATTCAGCTTTCAACAAGACAAGGTAGCTACCTACTTCTCCCTTTCTCCAGCACTATTTACACCTTATTAGCCAACCTATACAGATACCATCGACCAATAGAAACAAGACCAAAGCTGAACCAGAGAATCCTACTTTAACGTACCTACCTACACCCCCAACACAACAGTCGCAATCAGTGAAATACAAACGCTCCGTTAGTTCCCCTTTCCCTATTTCCTGTCTATATGAATATAGCATAAGTTTGCATACAATAATAGTACTATTATCTATACAGATGCAATTCACTCCGACTTATATGCATGTGTGAGGGAAGAGAAGGGAGTCAATTTGCATTCGCATGATAACTTGTACCTCACCAAATCATCTTGCATTTTAAAATGCAATCCACACCTCACAATTTCTCATCCTCTTTCTTTTCATCTAGAGAATTGCATTAGGTTCTACCACAGATGGGAAAAGTAGAGTGATGAAATGCCATGCCACGAGAATTCTCTTGTGCGCTCCTAATAGCCTAAACCCCAGGTTCTACTTTTCTCCCCAATAAAATTCTTGTTTTATTTTTAAGATTACGTAAGTGCTTATTTTTATTACTGTTTCATTTTTATTTCCTGCTATGCATGGCTAAATAGATGCAGTAAATGTTTGGTTATTAACAGTAATGTATTATGTAACATAAAGTAGATTGAAGCTCAGATTTCCCCGTTTAAAATTATCCAATTCTTTTACAAAAACAACTTGTAATCACGGACATTTTTTAGTGATGGTAATCAAATACTGTATTAGTGAGTGAAATAGACTAAAATTATATTGTAGTTTGCTACAAAGGCACTTTATAATGTCAGTCTGTATAAAATGAATATCACGCACGTCTACCTACAGAAAACGGGAGTGAGAAAGGAGAAAATGTGCTAGAGATAGCAAGACAGATAGAAAGAAGATATTTGTAAGACAAGGTATAAGATCCTACAGTTCCCGCATGTTCCCCAGCCGGGCACTAACAAAGGTAAAGCGGGATGTGAAAGAAATATTGTATCGGAGAAACCGCCCGCCTGTATGAACCTAACCAACCAATTCGAATTTGGCAATTTCATTTAGACATGAGTAGGCGAGTAGAAAGGACGGTGCCTATCATCCTTTACTAGGGTTATGCAGTAGGGACAGGGAGAGTGAGAGAGACAATCGAGGATAGGAGAGAGAGTAGGCAGTGAGACGTAAGGAAACCAACACCTCGATGAGACGATCAATCAATATTCTCTGCCATACGTGGCTACATAGGTTTTGAGGATGTATTCCCACGAGTGGAATCCCTCGGGATGCAATCAGCTTGAGTTGTGAAGTCTAGGTTGATTGGCTGACCAAGGTGCAGATGGAGCTCACCGGATACCGGATGCCATATACACTTCCATTCCAAAACAGAACAGCCTAATTCTCTGATCTGGCTCACTGATACAATTCTCTTCACATGCCATTTCTCTTCACTACTCCTACAGACAGATTCCCAGCAGTTTTAAATAGTAGCTAGTACCTTACCCACTCCTTCTGTGTTATTACAACGAGGCATTAATGAATGAACCGAGCTAGCTAGTTGAATTGGACTGATTTGTGCGCGCAGTGTAAATTACTAGCAATAGAAACAAAGTTCTTTTTATACATGAATAGAATTGACTTCACTGTATATTCCGTGTACTTTAAGACTACCTTTAGAAATAGATAGATAAATAGAAGAGTATTGTAGAAATAGGACATTGCACATTTCATGAAGAGCCGATTGGAGTGTCACTTGACAAGGGGAAAGAGTTAAGACGATAGAAGAGTCTTCCTATAATAACTAACTCTAACATCTGTAGTCGTAATAGGTAAAGTGACTCTACTCAAGTGTCTTGGACTGAAAACGTAGGAAAGGAGTCTCTTTGCTCTTTCGCTCTTTTGCCTTCTTACTTTGCATTATTATAGGAGAGAGAGTCTTTTGGTGGCCTACTATCATCCAGCCATTGGTCTGTGGAGTGTGCTACCTTTGCCTGTGCCAAGAACATTTGTTCGTTTCGTTAGCAGAAAGAGAGAGAGATAGGAAGAGATAGTGAATACTATTAGTATAGTGGCCTGGCGAATTCTTCTTCGAATCGTGAATAAAATCAACGGTAATGTGGGTCATAGGAGAGAGCAATGGAGATCTATAATCTGATTGCATTTCATGACATTTCGATGCAGATTTCGTGTGCAAATGAATGTGAATTGGAATGAGTCCAGGAGCGATATGAGACAAAATAGCGTCAAGAGAAAACCTACGTACCTAGCTAAGGAAACGTAACATCACAACCTAACTAAGGTATAACTTGAATTGAATGGCTGGAGCTCAGGAACTGAGCAACCACCACACACAGCATAGCACCTTCTAAAAACGCGAGTAAAGTGAGACGCCATTCATGCTCCACTCAACCAACCATTTCTCTATAGATCTATTAGATGTGTATAATATAAAGCCAAAAGTCCTCCTTCCTTCTTTTGGCTCCGAATAAATGTAAAAGGAGAAGAAACATTCAAGAGATATATAAAACGTGTGCTAAGTAAGTGTATGTATGTGGGTAGGTAGAGTAGTAGGTAGGTAGGTACATTCTATGAATCTATATAGTGTAGTATGTATGTATGTGTGTTCGTAGTATTTCGTCGTAGTAGTAGTCGTAGTATCTTTGTACTTGAATGTATATGATGTAAGTTGCTCACTCGACTCTCTCTCTCTCTCTTCAGTTTCGTTTAGGTGCATCTTCCTCTTCAACTTTCCCATTCTCCGCGATAAAATGATCTTTTTCCTGGTATTCCCATACCTCCACTATACCTACGCCTTTACTCTAGACAACCATTTCTCTTTCTCAATTTCCAAGGGAAATGAACTGATTTCACATCGAGATAAACTCGTATGTCTATCCTGCTACATGCATTCACATATTATTCCACCTTACCTAACCTATCTATTTATGCATGCTGAAAACAACAACCATCCGCGAAACGACTCCATATCCCATTGCCAAAATTAATTCTATACCAGACTCCATACATCTCAATTTCCTCTCTACCTTTCCCTTCCCCATACCCTTTCATATTCATGATCACTCTCTACTCAAACTTCACTTTAGTGCCCGAATACGCTCATGCATACTCTCATTAATGTCCAACTTTACTCCTAACTATCCATAAGAGCCATTGTGAATACCGACTCTTTTATCTTCAACCTCCTTCCATCCTCTCTCCTCTCTCTCTCTCCACTCTCCACATCACTATACACAACAACTACAACAACACAAGCACAAGCATACTGAATTGTTGGCCAAGGCAAGCCAAGGCAATGCACGCTAAACAAAACATGGCAATAAGATCATTTTGATTAAATTACTTACGGGAAACCTGAATCGTTATTGATATATGTTTTGGAATTTGTATCCATTACAGACTACAATAAACAGTTGCCGTCAACCAATATAAACTCCCGAGCGAGACCGAACTGAATTTTCACTAACCATCTAAGCTTATGACTCAATAGCGACTAATTTAATTGCATTCTAACGATAAGCGCCTCCCTACTTCCACTACAAAACTCTTTACTTCATATTTTACACGCTTTACTACTCTGCAATACACACACACCATCCGTGTCAACTCAGATACCAATGCATTCAACATCATCAACACCTCTACATCATATTTAATTAGAGGTCGAAGCAATTGTTAGTTTACATTTTAACACACACTCAAAATTAAACCAAAATTAATAATAATTCAAAATCAGAAATTCTTATGCATTCTTTTCCCTGTTTGTTCACATTTACTTGAGAACTTGTCTTAGTTAATAGCGAATATCCGATTGCCTCGCTCATTTGCTTGAAATAACATTAGTTTCAGATAAATAAAGTTGCTAAAAATTACTTGTAATGCAAATAATTAAAAACGATTATTTATTTAATTTTCCTTTAAAGGTAAGTACACTAAGGCCTGGTCACGTAATATAGTAGGATGGAGGAGTGAAAATAAAATCCGAAGTTCTCAAAGAGCTAATAGATGGTTGTTGTTTGTATTTTATTCATAAGTGGTGAGTGTGTAGATGGGAGTTGGTTGTAGTGAAATCCGTAAGTAGTGAAGATGTGTACGTATTTATATTGGACTTCAATAAAGCGCATTTATCGGGAGTATTATGCAAAATGGGTCGTAAAATGTGCGTTCCCTCTGAGACACACGGGGAGATAAAAGGAAGAAGAGAGAGAGAGAGAGAGAGGAGTCAACAGAGATGCAGTTCACGTTCCAACCTTTCAGGTCTACGTCTACCGTCCCGATTCTGTGGAAGTGGAGCCAAACGAACAAGATTTTACTTTACTCCGGTTTGCCTGTGATGATGAACTCGCTTTCTCGCTTCCCTTCGTTCTACCCGCCCATTTGCTTCATCCACAGTCAAAACTACTTACCTAAGCTCAGCTCAAATATAAATAGGAAAGGTGTGCCTTCATTCCAAATCTTACAACTTAACTCAACTCAACTCCTCTTCCCCTTGTCCCTATAATATTCCACCATTCCACAATAGTATACATTCTTCTGTCTCGGCACATAGCACCAACTTTCAGCATGCCAATACACATCTTTAACTATATATATCTCTCCAATTCCTCCACAAAATAACCATAGAAATATATGCAAAGTTTGTATTTACAGTCAGAACTTGCCTATAATATAAGGAAGAGCTTGCTATAATGATTAGAGTTGGACTACTACAAATACAAATACATAACACTCTCGGCTACTCTTAACATACATCTATCTATACACTCTCTGTCTGTACACTCAGATAGCTTTGGCTTACGAGATGTGCATTTACTCTCCAATTCCACCAATACCCACTGCCACTTCCTCAACTCACTCACTCAGCCAGCATTTTCTATAGGAAAAGCTTAATCCACATTTATGTCCTCCTATATCTCCTTAATTTATTCATGAAATTCGCCACTGAGCGAACAAGTCTGTTTCATGCATGCTCTACCAAATTGCAAAACATGCTAGTTCCAATTAATCCACCCGTTCAGAGCCCGACTACCTATCTATATACTCTCAGTATGTATGTGCATCTACTAGTGACTTATCGTTAGATATACCAGTTAAACTATAATAATGCCTTACCTCCTTTTCCTTTCAGCTCAAGATACTTTCGTTGTTGCCCCAAGAAGCGAATCCACTCCTCCGATTTTCCTTCAATACACGTTAGCATCCTTCCTTCTTCCTGATCCTGATAAGGATGATTTCATTCAAGAGCACCTTACAGATAGCACTTCCAAATTACGGGCTCAAGGTAAACCTTGTAGATTCCAGAGATCTACTTGATCACGCACTTGCTTCTCTCAAGATTCTCAATTACCTTCTACCAGGCACTGGCACTTCGTCTCACTATCACTCCACAGCGTTTTCTTTTCTCTTCCTACCTCTTCCAACAACCTCCACTAACTAACTATACCTTTCATTATCTCTCTCCTTTCAATTCCCACGATAAGATACTCCAACTACACCTTTCCCAGGTGAAATATGATACAATTCTTTAGATGACTAATCAACTGATAACACAACTACAAATTCAAAACCATATCTTTATATTTAGGAAACTAATGCAGCTTACAACGTTTAGCCCTAGATCCACACTCGCTGTATGAAACAGAATAATCAACTATCTGTCTCTCAACATACTTACTGAGTCTCTATTGATAAATAGTATATACCTAAGCACTATAAGTTGAAGATAAGTAAACCTAATAAGCTTACACCTCCCTAATACACACAACCTTTGTTCACCAAGGCCCCTGAACTTTACATCCACTATTTAGCTATAAACAAGAACGTTACATATACAAAACACAAATAAGCACACACTTAGCTAGCTGTGTACCGTACCTACCAATGGAAATAAATATAAAAGACAAGAAGAATGGATGACTCATCCTTCTGTTCTTTAATAGCTATTGATAACAAGTAAAGTCTTATCTTCTCAAACTCATAACCTGTCGTCGGCTTGTAGACAAAACAACTTCTCTATTAATATCAAGGTTAGGGTTATTGCGCATAATATTACATACATAGGTACATGAAGAAAAACATGTCTTGATGCCTGACAAAACCGTTTCCATATACTTCGGCTAGCCATAATTGAAATTAATACCTAAACATACACTTTATGCAGATATGACCTAGGTGAAGGTACAGAGCACTTATGCATAAGTAGCTATGCACAACTGCACGAATGTGTCTCTTTACGCTGCTTTATGCTACGTTATTGTGACTCATTCTAATGAAAAAAACACTACGTTTTAACATTTTTATTTTTGACTTGTCTTGAAGAGCTGAACTTTGAACCTTTCCCAGTCTTCAATCTTTAGATCATTATAGGTAGTAGAAAAACAAAGCCAACTAAGTGTAATTAGGCACAGACACAAGTAAATGGCTATAAAATGTGAAATATCTTCTTTCATAAATAAACATAATAATTTACAAGATGAATAAAACAGGTGACTTTCCATTTGGATAAATCATATCATCTCACACTCACTAAGTACTATTTGCCAACACTCAAAGAAACCTGTATTGACCTACAGGGAGTAGATAATAAGTAGTGTTATGTACAAAGTGACATGACTTTCGAATTTTTAAATTGATAGGACAAGGTATATGATGTTTACCATGTGCATGTGTATAGGTAAGTAAACATGTTTACACAACTTGAGCATCTCCACTTGTTGTGATCGCAGTTAGTTGTCATTGCTTTAAAACTGTCTATATAAGATCTCACAGGTTTATCTCTCTCTATATATGTCCGTAAATATTACGCCATATAAGTGGCAAGGCGCCTGTGAAATCACAGAAGCACATACTATATTTACCTAGGTAGATTTCAAAGGTCAATTTCTGTGATTTATATTTCAAAAATGTTATTACACACAAAGTTGTGTCCACAGATGACCTTAAAAATCGATGATTTGAAATGTGATGGAAATGAGAATTTTGTTTGGGGCCGGGATATAGCAGGCACATTTTGGACTAGATCCTCTGTTTCTGATAGGACGCAATCAAGGAAACTACGTCCATCTAGAAATGTAGGCAGAGGAGCATCAAAGGATCTCATCATGTAAAGTAACCAAGCATGTGCTGTCCAAAAAGGGTGATTTCAGTCATAAGTAGAGATAGAGACGAGGGAAGAAGGATCCAATCTACATTATCTGAATTTTATTGGCCCAGTGGAAGATAGGAGTTGTAGTTTAGGCAGCTCTGGCTTAGTGGAAGGAGGGAAGGTGGATGGAATCATAGTTAGGTAGTAGGTGGGTAGCGAGTAAGCAAGGATTTGTTAGCAGAGAGATTTGCTCAAGTTAAGATGTGAGATTTGCTGGTGAGTGTATCAAAGACGGAGCTGGTAAGCTGATGCTACAGACGCCACTCAACTCAACGCAAGCAAGAAGCCAAGGAATTTGAGGACGAAAGGAAGGACCGACAGGTTCGTTGAGAGAGTTCAGGACGGAGGAAAATAAGTAGGTTTAGGTATCAGTCCACAAGGAGATACTTGTCAAAGAGAATTGGCCCTCGTTTGCCCATGACGAAGATGGAAAGGATCTGAGAGCTGCGAGCAAAAGAGGAGGAGATGCTAGGACGAGCAAAAAGATATCGCACAGACGACTCCCTCAGGAACGCTCCTCAAGCCCTCAAACTGTAAGGAAAACTACCAGAAACCATAGCATACTTAATGCTTACCCAGTAGCTCCACAATGCAATCCAACACACACCTTCATTTTACTCACTCTCCTACCTACCTACAACAACCATTTTGCCAAATCATTCTAAAACCCGTTCCCTCAAACCTGGCTTAGCCATTCTTCTCCCTTCTTCCTTCCTAACTACACAAGTGCATCAGCTGCTAGCTAACCAAAAATCTTCATCCAAGAAATATTAACTTACACTCAGCAGCAGCATTTACTGGACTCTTCCCTCTAAATTCTTTCCTTTACACAATCAGGCTAAAACACTTTATCTTCTACCTAGCACTTATTATTGTGTCAATGTCAACATCACAAGTAAGTATGCAATAATACAAGAGTAAGACTATTCTTTCATTATTAACATACTGAACTGAATTGCAAAATACCACTGCTAGTTTCATACATGAATAACAGCTATCAATTTATAAATGCTTACGATGTTTATACATAGCTCGAAATGACATATCATATATCTGATATTACTAATACATACATACATATAAGGCTGTATATATACAATACATATACAAT
>JAAAYG020052483.1:0-11050 GCA_009936455.2 Tomocerus minor
ATTGTTTATTTCATTGCTCTACATTAAGCCATTCTCCTTGAATCAGGGAAGGAAATCATGTCAACCCCTCCTTAAGTTATAGAAGAGGAAGGAGTCACCTCTGGGAAGTTGTTTTGTTCCAAGGCATCACACATGTACATAATTAAGTGTGTGATGAATTAAAGAGTCCAGCAGTAGTTGGAGTGTGCAGTGAGTGTAAAAAGCCAAGGCCTGAGAGTTGGCAACGTTTTCTCGCCGGATTTTGAAGTTGGACTTGAACTGAGTGAAGTTGAGTGTAGTAGTGTTAGTGTTGGCGGTGGTGGTGTGGCGTGGCAGGGGCAAGGCAAGGCATGAGTCTCGTTGGTACTAAAACTCAGAGCGTTGTTACATTATAGCTTGGCCTGCCTGCTGTCATAAATTGTGAAATTCTTATCAGAGAGCTTGCATATTTCCTCAGCTTGGCCTGAACTCTGAATTTGAATGTCAGGAAAGAGGAAGCGCCTCTCTCGCTCCTACTATTTATACGTGTATCTCTATTTAGAGTGAAAGCGACGGGGCTATGGTGATTTTATGACGGCAAAGAGCCAAAAGGCGGCTTAAAACCTTTAAAGCTCCACTAGTAAATTCGACCTGTCCTGTCTTGTCTTGGTGGGTGGGAAGTAGTCATGAACTGTGCTGTCTCTGAGCCGATGATGATGCTAGCGACTAAGCGTGAAAGCTATAGATAACTCGACTAGTGAAATTTAAAACATTCCCTATTCCCTCCGAAGCCCTTATAACTATAATTGCACACAGCCAAGCAACCGACTCCTCTCTCCAACATAATATAATGCCCAAAGTACTTATTGTTAGCTGCCCTGCGTAACTACCGTCGGAATTCTAATGCTAACTCAAGAAGAACGAGCAATTTATGCCTAAGTCATATTTCATTGCATGTAGTGTATGTATATAGAAGTACTTAGTGTATTAGTATATCGATAACAGCACTATATAAAATACACCCTTGTAGAATATAATCTCTCTCTCTCACTCTCTCTCGGACTAGAACAGTTAAAGCCCGGCACTGTAAATTTCATAATCTGAATTTAGACATAAAAGTTGGAAAGTAGAGCTCCACTCCAATTACACAGTCGTTAACGAGTTAATAATTAATAGGATGAGATGATTCTAAGATAGGAGAGCAATAGTATTTCAATGCATCGTAACTAATGCAATTAATGCAGTTATTTATGCAAAGAGACTCTCCTCTATCTCCCTCCTGGTGTATTACTTAATATAGATGTGAAAACAGCAGGCTGACTCAAGGTAGCTGCAGGAGCTGAGTCAGGCTCTATTACATTAGACTTTCTCTCTCTCTCTCTGTTTTCTCCTCTTTCCCTTTATAGGTTTTATCTGTTGGCAAGTGCCAAGTTAGGTGTATATAATTGTATTGTATGTTGTTGATCTTAGGAATCTGCAGAGATTTCTTTGCTGCAGACGCTCGAGATTCTAAAGTGCAAAGTCAAGGATGGTTGTTGTTCTCTGTGGGGGTTTAAGTTCTATGTATTACATTAGTTGTGTTTTATGGTGGCTTGCTCTGGCTGGAAGGAGCTGGCTGGCTACTGCACTCTTCCTCCTATCCCGCCATGTTATGCTGCATTACTTATGTTACTTTCCTCTCCGTCTGCCTCAACTCCTCTGCCTCTACTTGAGATTAGATTAGTGCAGAGCTAGGAAAGGAGTTTAGAAAAGTGCTCTATATACAGAAAGCGTGGAGACTGAGTTGTGCTGTAGACTGTAGTGTAGATGTGTAGTGGAATGTAGTGCGCTGTGGTGTAAAAGAGGTTGAATGAACACCGTGGCAAGAGTAGGAGATGGGATTGTTTAATTGAAACTGTGCATTGGAGTGAGAGAAAGCTTAGGGAAAGGAGGTTTCATTCACTTTCTCCTCCAGTGCATTGTGCTACCAGCTTTCCCTTTCTCTTTATTTCAATCTGAGGTGAATTACTTATTGTTAGTTAAAATCAGACGCCACTCTCTCTCTCCCACTTCCCTACTCGAGGATTATTCTTATTTCTAATGAAATAAAATGCAAAAAGGCAAAATGAAATTTTGAAAGTTAGCAGAGAGCAGAGGGACGGGAATAGTTCAATTTACAAATTTTTAGTTTGGAAGAAGATATTAAGTTATTCTCCTTTCACTCTTCTCTCCCCTTTATGCAGTTGTTAAGTAAAAAGAAAAACTTCTGGAATTTAGTTATTTTAAGGATTAGTAATAGGTAGGGGTTCAAAGAGAAAGTTGTGCTGAGAGCTCTATTCCGGTTTGGCTGTTATGAGAATGGGAAAGATGTGTATTTCCTCCGTACTACTGTAGCGGATATTATAAATATGCATAAAGCAACGAAATTTGTCTGTCTCGCTCC
This sequence comes from Tomocerus minor, assembly GCA_009936455.2. Taxonomy (NCBI): domain Eukaryota; kingdom Metazoa; phylum Arthropoda; class Collembola; order Entomobryomorpha; family Tomoceridae; genus Tomocerus; species Tomocerus minor. The sequence goes on from JAAAYG020052483.1 coordinate 2,381, forward strand.
TGTTATAGCCGTTGGCTTTGCTTTCCTCGTTTTACCCTTGTGCAGAGCTAGCTGCAATGCATTTGAATGCAAAATATTCAATGTTGTGTGCAAGGGTATTAATAGTGTACCTTTATAGCCTGTAGGTACATGCACTCTCTATAGACACACGTCTCTATTAGACAGTATAGTGCTTAATGTAGTATTTATTAGGCCTATGCGTATTGGGGTTGGGTTAGGTTAGCTCTTTGGTTCCTCTACGGCTGCATTAGCAAGATAACTTCCCCGTTATTCAATTCTGGTGAAAATTACAGGAAGTAAATTTGTTTGAAACTTCTAAATTTAGGAAATGTATACAGAGACGACACTACACACAACAGAACGTAAAATGGGATATAATTTTCGGTGCTCCGTCAATGGTGCTTTGTTATTTTGCCTAGAGGAGGGTGTAGATAGAATTGAATATCTCGTACTGACTGTACAGATATAGTTAGTAGTTGGCAGTGGAAAGGAGAAAGTAGAAAATAGAAGGACAAGTTCAAATTACAATCCTACTGTGAGAGCTGAGAATGTGAACATTACCCTCGGAGACCTGAAATGAAATGAATTCCTATCTCTTAAAGTATCTTCTATCTCTCTCTTTATTTTTTCTGTTAAGATATTACAGTTTAGAGCCCTTCTCAACTCTCTGTTAACAGCCACACATATCTACATATGTAGATATAGGATTGGCGAAGAGAGTGTGATATAAGTGAAAGCGCTTTCATCACATAGCCCACTGCTATTCTAATAGCAGAAGACATGAAACAGGAATAGTAGGCTGTACTGTGGTAGTAATTTCTTCGTCGACTACTTTTGCTACTAGAGAGGGTGCAGTATAGGAAAGAAGATGCTTTCTCTCGACAAAGTGTGATTTGATTTGGTTTACGCGCATAAAAATTTTAAGGAGAAATGCAACTCCTCTAGTAACTATGTCGTTCGCCTACGTCTCCGCGAATATATTTCAGGGCAGAGTTCAGTGTGTGCATATAAGCAAACACACTTTCTCTACATCTCTTCACAGGCCATCCTGTGTGTCTATCTTATGCTAAAAAGAAAATTCAGAGTCGCACGTACTAGTCGGTGACAATGAGCAAATGTCTTTGTCCCATTTTACTATCTCAGATATAATATACAAGTTGAAGGTTTTAAATGAGCTAAAATTCAATATTCTCTTGTGTTCTCCGGGCACTTCCCTTGAGTTGATTGTTGTGTCCTTGTGTGCAGATACAGTTACACTCCCATCCTAACTTGCTACACATACAAAGTCTATCCCTTTTGTATCTGTATCTTGTAGCTCATAAACTTATGTGCTCTGTTTCCAGTTCTGTTGCCCATCTTCTTCTGCCTCAGTGAAAGTTTATTTTATCTAAATTTCGTTATTTTGATGTTTGCTCTTTAACCCACTTGAGAATGAATGCTCCTCTCTCTCTCTCTCTCTTCTTTCATGAGAGGACACAGAGCTAGAACTAGTTACCTTTCTCTAAACTTTGCCTGAGAATTTCTTGAATATTATCCAAATTGTTGCTCATTCCATGCATGTAGTTGAGGCTGCAACTTTAATGTCTCATCTGCATACGTTTAAACAATCTAATAAAGTCGGATGCACTTTATGGATTAAGCCATCTGGTTCTATTGATATTAATTCGTGTATATTTCTTGCTAAATATCATAATACATATGGCCATTATGTAAATAGCGCTCGTTTCTGGAGAACAGTTCTAATAATGCACATCGAATTATCCAAGTCGTATCCCCAGAATTACTGAATCTCTCATTCCTTCCTCATCTTTAGTAAGTTTAACAAAACCTTCAACCAAACCTAACCTATATTATGTACGCCTGTCTTCTCTTTATGCCAAATTCTCTTATTCAACCAGTTTGCACGAATTCCATTCTCCCTTCTCCACTTACATCCGCACTCTCTCCATCCAACTATATCTTTCACTTTCACCACTAGGACTACATATAACATGCTACAAAGAGAAGATACTAAAGAACTGTAACTTTCAATACATAACCTCTTGGAAGGAGCACAATGGACATATAGCTAATATTACATATTAGTTAGGTCGTATAGCTTATAAATCTAGCATATGCATTCATATCCTCCTGAAATTCTGCGAGAGTCAAGTGCACATCCGTCCTCTGCTCTGGTTTCGACAAAGTCTCATAATAATAATTCTCTCTGTACTCAAATTTCACTACTCTTGCAGATGTTCATGTTTCTTGACTGGAATTTTCTTTCCCTTTCATTCCCAGTCTCACAACTCACTGCATTCGTCTTCGCACTATTAACTCTAGCTCACTATCAGTTTTCTGAGTTCATGGAGCAGTGTATTATAAGAAGAAGTACTGCATCTCAAAATCCAGGAATAAATTTTAGCCTCCATTTCATTCAGACAGACTTGAAAATATTTCTTTGTCGAGGGAGATAGAAGATACCATAGAAAATGTATCAATCAAATAATATATCCGTATACTGGAATATTATATCTATAATGCTACCATCATCCCTGTATCTGTATATGACTAGGCATAATTTAATAACTGATGAAGCATTCAGCAAGGCTAGTCCTGATTTGATTTTACATTGACCTAGATCATAAACGAGTTTAATGCTCCTGTCAGTTTAGCACTGTTAATATCTGCTCCTGTCCTAAGGAAGGTGTTCCTTCACTTCTATGCAGCCTTCTACGACTAATCCATTAGGTACATACTGAAGATATTCAAAATGCTTGTGCTACACTAAGCTTTGCTGTTTATTGCCTAATAATATAATATGTATTGCACAACGAGCAACAATAGTTCACAAAAGCTTCTCTGTGTTTGCACCGTATGAAATAATAAATACAGGATAACCTAGTAAAATCCGTGATGAACCTGAGGGTATTAGCTATGCAAGAATAATCCAATAAAGTGAATATGCTGTTATTCTACATTGCACTGTAAACAATAGCGTGTACATAAAAGAGCTGCATCACTGCATCTGTTAGCATAGTCCCTTCTACACTTCCTCATCAATATATTATTATTTACTATGTAAAGGCAGAGAAGGGAGATATTCATGCAAATCCCTCGTTTTCCCCTAATGTAAAATTCTGTAGAGTGAAAGGAGTGTAAGTAGGTGCCTCTGGTACATATTATATCTTTTTGGAGTGTGTCACGCCTTGTCATAGCATGCCAACTTTTTACCGCATCACTAAAGAAACTAGAGTGCGGATCCTTTGTTGCGCAAAATCCATCATCACACATAATCAAATGCAAGTAGGATCACCATCAGAACCTATACAAAACCATCGCAGCGTTTTCCCCTCCTAATTGCAGTGAAAGTAGGGATCTATTTAAATTACTAATACCTATTTAGCTAAATTATACACATGCATTTGCACACTCTCCGTCATTTCCCTCTTGGTAATTCACACATTAATGCTTACGGCTTCTAATCACTACAGAATAGCATAAGCGCATAAATGTGCTATCTGTTCTGAGCAAATATCTAAATTATAATATTTACTTTAATTTACGTTTGGAAAGTACTATAATGGATTGCTCATATATACTATTACTATGCTTAGAAGTGTATTGGATATAAGTTTTGCATTGTAGAACATGCACAAAGGATATAATAATATAATATAGGAGAGTGAGAGAGGAAAAGAAGGAATTTGTGATAAAGGGGATTTACATTAGAGCTGTGTGTTTGGAAAATAGATCTTCATCAAATGACTGCCAGTTGTCCATTCCTTTCTAAATAAAAATAATTGCTTTTGGTCCAACTGGGTTTTGACTGCAGTTAGAATGAGGCCATAAATAGAATAGGTAGATTTTTATAGGCAGAGAAATTCTGTATGGTTAATATTATTATAGTTAGAGAGAGGGATAACACAATCGTACTTGACTGTACCACATACATAGATAAATAGATGAGTAATTTGAATAGGTTTGCTAACAAAAAAGGAGGAAGGATGTAGGCGTTGATAAATGAATGAGAGTAGGGGCTCTAAATGTCGAAGACGAAGAAATTTTATGGATTTATGTGGAGAAGGTGGATGATTGTATTAGGCCGGAGCTAAGGTACATCGATGCATACGGCTAACGATAAGCTAAGTCTTTGTGAACTGAATGAGCGGCAGAGCTGGAATGCATTTGATAGGAGAAGTGATAAGAATAAGATGCCATGTTTTATATTATGGTTTTACTTAAATTGAGTTGACTTGACTTTGGCATTTTGTGAAAGAAAAGGAAAAGAACATCAGAAGGAAAGAATGAGAGATGATGATGATGATCGTGGAGATGATGATGATGACTTGATGAGAAAGAGAAATATGTAGGTTAGTTGAATGCGAATGTGAATTATGGGCAAAGAGTTAAGTAGTCTATAGAACATAGATACACACACACAGCTCCAGATATCTCAGGATGGAAAGAGGACGCGAGAGAGACGACAGAGGAGAGGGAATGTAGACTAGGCCAAGAAAGAAGTCGACTCAAGCTGAGAAGAATGAAGAAAGATGTATAATGAGAACTGTCTTATATCAAGTTGATGCAAGGCTAAAGAAAGGCAAGGCAACATTGACAAAGAGAAACGAAAAGGATGTCAATGTTCAATGTGGCTCTATTAGGGCCTTTGTATAAGTTACCCAGGCAGCCGAAGAAGTCATCTAAGTACTCTATACAGTCAGCCATTCGTGAATCCATGTATATATTCCCTCTGCCTCACAGATAACTTCCTAATGGGCCCTACTACTTTGTCGAGAGAGATACCTTCACATTATTACGTACCTAGTCCCTTTATCTCTGCCTCTATACAACAAAAGAGCTTTTATAGCTTTATATAGCCCGTTACTTTATAATTTTGATACTCCAGACTCTTAAATAAGAATACACGGAAGAAAGGCGTCGATATTGAAAAATGCCCATTATATTCAATAGTGTAGCATTCGAGCTCTTCTTCTTTTACTATCGAATTTAATATAAGATCCTGTCTATTTTCTCTTAGCTCCGCTATACTTATACAGGTAGACAAGAGCAACCTAACCTTGCTGTTTTATGTCTTGAAAGAAGTTCTTTTCATTTTGACTTGACTTGACTTTCTTTAACTTTCATAACCAAAGTCATTAGAAGGATGGGAATGTTCCAGGAAATATTTCATAATCTTTCTCCGTTTTACTGTTTACTATAAGTTTTAAGAGCCTACATTATATGACTACCTAGATATTTTCTGATACCTTACTATGAATGAACCCGACTGTGTCACGCAACTGAATGGCAATGAGTGAGATCAAAAGTCAAGCCCCGTCTAATGTACTTCAGCCAACAATAATCATTAACCATTGAATTCATTTTCAGGAATTGACTTGGAACCTGTAGAGTCGACGATGATTTTCAATTCATTCTCTTCACGACTCTTTAATGAGATGTGTACCTAAATGTTTACGCAACTTCCTTTCTTCCCTTCTTCCACAAATGACAATCAACTAGGATTATTTACTTCCATTAAATTCTTTCGCAAAACCCATATCAATACTTGGAGATTATATACAGATTCAGGGATCAAATATTAATACTAGGTAGCACTATGAATATTTTGTAACACAGTCATTAATCCCTAAGATTAAGCTATGGAATTTTCGCAGGAAAAATACGTCCAATTGTTAGTTACATAAGAACTAAAAATCAAGAACTAGTTACTAGTTACAAATTGTGATGTACCCGAATAGCAGACTTCTCGTTTATTTTAATCGCATGTAAAATATGTAACATATTCTTGTAAGCATCAATAGCATCTGAATGCATCTCATTGGACAAATTCTGGCATTTTCAAGTATTGAACACAACAAAGGATATAACGATGTTTCCCCAACAGTAACATTTTCTTGAAATATGAGTGAGTGGTTCGTGGATTATATAAATGTAAGTATGCTCAATAACACGCAACACTAGGTTTTCCATGAAAAGAACATTCTTAGTAAAAAGAACATTGTTATCTAAATAGAACGTTGTTTGTTGAACATGCAATGAAGATTTAATAATGCCTCATATAAGAGTGCTTTAATTGGCCAATTTTTGATTTACTGGGAATTGTGATCATTAGTCAATTTTTTAATGGGTAAACTGGCTGACTTTCAGAATATTTTAGAGAATTTATTAACTAGTGTAACGCTGTCAAATGTAGATTGGTGACTCCTCTTCCCCAACGAAAATTTAATGTAGCTCATCTACCATGGTTCCAATTCAGGACAGGACTACTGTGAGAAAATGAAGTGGGTTTTGAATGGTGAAAGGTCAAGAGTCGCAGTGTAGAGTGGTCGCTCCATAAAACAGTTTCCAATTTGTCGGGTCGTTCCGTCCATTTATGTCGAATGTAGAAATGGAGAATGTAGTTGTGTAAGTACATTTGTACTTGGTCCAGGCGTTTGAGATAGATGACAGGAGGCGAGGGCAGGCGTAAGCTCATCCATTGCTGATGGTTGGTATTTGTGGTGGATGGAGGCGAGGTAGGGCTGCGGAGATAATAGCCTCAGTCTACTAGTTTTGTTGGTAGTTAAGTTTTGTACAGAGCTGGCCTCGTGGAGCTGCACATCTCGCAGATAATAAAGAAGATAAAGAAAGATGGAAAAGGAGAAAGAATGCAGGTGGATTGGCTACTAAGCTGGTGACACAAAAGAAGAAATAAAGATGATTTGGCTTGTCGCTCGGATGATTGCCCATGAGCTGCTCCATTCAGCAGCATAATAGCAAGTGCTCGTAGATGTTGTGAGATGCCCATCTGTAAGACTCACATCTTCTAGCTATACCTATTCCGTTGTATATGTGGGGAAGGATGAGAGGAGAGTGAGTGGTGGCCACCGAGAGGCAAAACAATTGGAATTCAAGATGAAAGTATAAATCGGTTATAGGGAAGAGCTCATCTGTATTACAGTCACAACAATCAGCCTTTGCGGTTCCTTTCCTCCTCTCTCCCCTTTTACTTGTTTAACAATAAGACTCATGACAAGGTTGACAAGGAAAGCCAAGAGGAGTCACCCAACCAAACCAACCAAAACAGAATGATCAGCAGATCATATCTTCCTCTATTTTCCTTCTCCTCGAGAATTATTGCTCAACTATAAAAATACTATAGCTATACTGTGTCTCTTTCAACGAAAACAGAGTAATAGTAGACAACAACGACATCTTCACCTTTCACAGCCAATAAGGAAGTCGAAACAGTGTAGCCGATATGATGCAATTAGAGAGAAAGCAAGGATTTCGATTTGGAGTTCAACTTTTACGTATACCTACAGGCCCCTTCCCTTCATCATACAATACAGTCTACTATTGTCAGGAAATAACTGGCGATTCTCTCCAACGACCTTCTGCTCACTAACTTAAGAGCAGGAATCAAAAGCAAATGTAATGTACAGCAGGTTCCTACCAATTTCTACTTCTGCCTACTACTGCTCTTGAATGAATGGGACAAGGCTTAAATACAAGCACTGTATATATATATATAGTTCAGATTCACACAACAAATAAACAATAATGCTCGCCACGGAGAATAGGAGGAAGGAACGTATCAATGACATTTATCTTAACCGTAGTAATGAGATTCTCTTAAATGAATGTGCTACATGATCCAGTCATCTGAAGCTGTGTCAAGTTTACAGAGGAGGCGAAACAAGAGTTTTACGACTTTTAGCTTTATTTAATTAAAGATGTAGTTCGACTTTTACTTCCATTCTCATCCGCTCATCATATACATGTGCTCTCTTCTATATATCCTTCCCCTACACACGTCCGTCCCTTCGCTCTCGCCTCTACTCCGCCTTCGCCTTCCCACTGATGATGAGATGAAATGTAACGAGCTCACTTATTGTTAACATTACTCCCTATTTTACAGCACTGCATTATTCTCCCTGCACATTCTATATTTCTAGCTCGTGAAACTTATTTCCAACTTTAATTTCATCTACCTATACCTACCGACACCTAACTCCTATCCCAGCTTCCCTCCATCAAAGTAATTTACAGTTAAAGTATTAGTCTCGCTACTGATTTCCTATTTGCTCTGATATCACGTTCATCCTACAACTCTTACAGAAATCCTCCTTCTGCATCCAACTTTTACTAAGTTTCCTAAGTAGGTATTTATATTTAGGTACTTTATGCTCCTCATACTTTGAAACTTTATAATAGAAATTGATACTCTTGTGGGTTTATATGCAATAGAGGTTCAACATCTATTTTATACTCACCAATTAAAGACAATTGCTACCAAACAATCCAAATGTAGTTCATAAATTGAAACACCAGTTAACATTTACTAGTTTTGTATGCCTTACCTGGCAAACATCTTTTCCTCCTTTCAATTTCTGTCTTTCTAAAATCTGCACTAATTTAGTACCACACTGTTTATAATCACATAATCACATGATATTATTATATATTCCATTTACTCAATTATAATGAGTATGTTAGTGCGTTCTATTTATATGTAGATAAAGTTGGACGGGTTGTGCACGACCGTATAAATAACATTTCTCCTTTTATTACCTAAACTACACACAAAATGGAGCTCATGCTATTTCTATCATGTTAAACTTTTACTTACCTTTCACTCACTCAACTTTAGCACATTGAAAACAAGGCAAAAAGTTTAAAATGCTC
>JAAAYG020052505.1:0-11047 GCA_009936455.2 Tomocerus minor
ACTTGCTCCAACAAACGAGGCCCACACCACAGCAACACGTAGCATTATTAACATTCTTTTTGTCACCATCCTTAATTCTTTTTCTTTATTTTGAATGCCTAATGTCGTACCTTACAAATTTCAATGGCTATTATATCCGTTGGCTGTCAACACGTATGTAGGAAATGGATGACTCGTTCTTACTAAATCATTTTTGAGAAACTAGCAGCAAAAGAAAACATGCTGGTTTGTATATCTTCAAGCAAATTAGCTTCCATCAAAAAATCCTCGGTATTTCAAATTAAGCCCTATATAATATTACTCAATTTAAAAAATTATCGTCTAATAGTTTTGGAGGTAATAATTTGGAGGATTAAATACGTGGATAAAACATAACAGGAAAAAGGTGTTATGTTTTTTATTTATTCATTCAATTTTCACGCCCACAGGAAGGGAATTCATTAATATTGAATTTTTGTGTAAGAAAAGTTTGCATTTAGTGTTAAAATAGGTACTCTTTCATTTTGAAGTATAAATTTGCTAGTACGACAGCTGATTTTTATCAACTGATTTCATTTGAATTTCATGAACTAAACGGGCCTGGCCTGTATAATGTTTTTCTACAACTATTAATACCTAGACATACAATACCAAGTAATACCAATGAATTTTAAAGTATCAAAGCGACTCCATTCTAGAGACAAAACCACTAATTTTTGGCTACAACACTTTAATGTAATATGATTATGATTGGCATTCATGCACCTAACCCTTAATTATATTGACACACTAACTTGTTTCCAAAATAGTTTTAACAACTAGCTTCCGAGACATGAAAAATGTCATTTTTATTATGCCGATACCATAAGGTAAATTCTTTGGAAAATTATATGATATTACTTAGTAGTTGGGAAACCTAACTCAAATTTCCCTAATCCATGCAGATGCAATCATCACATAAAGCATCACACGGTAGGTACGATATTTATTGAATTTTAGTCATGAATATTTACTTGGTCCTGGTCAATTACTCGAAAAATTTTTTTTCAATGTTTTGGAATTTATGGTTTTAAGCTTGCTCAGTGGAGAAACGATGGTTTCAGTTGGTGACATGAGACAACCGTAGATATTCTGTCAATTGCCCTTGCGATGGTAAATTGCACATGCAGGCCAGGATTTGTAGTAATGCGCGAGTACCTAGTACAATTTTTATTTCCGTCAACTTAGGAAAGTGCTTCGACGTGTTATTTATTTTTCACTGTGTACTTAAGATGCACAATTATTTTATAGCCTTGAGACCAGCAACTGAGACGAGTTGAAGTTGGAAGACGTGGCGTGGTAAGTTTTAATGCTATTATGTTGTATAGCAGCTTAGTGGGTTGTCATGAGTTAAATAAACATTTTGGTCCGAGCAGAACTTAAATGTTAGCAGCAAAATACATGCACCAATCAAACTAATTGCTGAAAACGTAATAATATATTTACTATACTACTTCGTATAAGCTACAGAAAGAAGTCGTTTAAGGCAATATATAATTCTAAAGCATGTCGACTTTGATTTTGTTTACATGCAACATGAAATACCTGCCAAGTAAATATAATAACATATTTCTTACAGTAATAACTAATAAGGTTTCAATGGAGTTTGTTTTGAAATAAATAAGTATTCCTCTTTTCTACGGAAGCATTTGTAACTTGCAACATGTTTCAGAATTATCTAGCCCAGATTCCGACAGTTTGGAAAAACGTATTCTGAGAAATGCAGAAGTCGGTACACTAAATGAATATATTGAACTGGAGTAAGTTAAGCGTAATCAGCAAAGATAACAAAACTTTTCACGCTCCAAGAGCACATGGGCATCATATTATGATATTAGAAAAAAATTCTCCAGGGCAAAGGCTTGGACAAATGAAACTTTGCCTTTCAAATAATTTTATCAATGCAAAAAACCTAAATTTTTCTTAAACAGAATTTTATTTTTGAAAATGTCGGAAAGCTGTGCCCTAGAAAAATATGAGCAGATTTCGAAGATGCTATTTTAATTAATCTACATTTTTTTCGATCGTCAAACCGTTCTCCTTGAATCAGTGCTGGAAATCATGTCAACTCCTCATTAAGCTGATGGCAATATTAGCACATTAACAACTAAAGTTTTAGTACTTTGAACATCTCAGAAGGCGGTAACCGTTTACAAAAAGTCAAAAAAGCGCCCTTTTCATGCCCAGTATATTTATTCATTACTCGACAATGTCACCATCATTAACAACAAAGGGATAACTACAAATGTTTTAAAGTTCTAACTGGAGATTTATCATTATCTCCGTGCAGCACACCCCTAGGTGCGAATTAATGTATGGTGTGTAGTCTGTTCATTATGAAGTTACGAATTTTGTAAACTACACATGGGATGGCCCTGCCGTCGGTTGGAGTCGGCAGAGCAACTGGCTGGGATGGCTTCTGCCATTCAATTCAAATACCACTTATTGCGAACTGCTTCTACTAAATGTAAACTGTTTTAAAGTATTATAAACTGTTAGTTGTATTGTTTGCACATTATTGTCTAATACTGCTTTATTTAACATTATATTTAATAGTGAAATCAGTTTTTATAGAAAACTGACTAGTGCCTAGTTAAACATGATCTAAGATTCCATTGTGACGAATTTTCAGAACTCTCCTAAATGAAGTAAATTTTTCCCGAATATCTGTAAGTTTTATATTTCTAATTCTGTGCAGAGATGCGTTGATATATGTTATCATGCCAAATACTAACGTTTTGCATTTTATAAATATTGTTTTTATGCCAAAATGTTCTACGAATTCACAAGCCAATAAAATGAAACCTCCTACCATATAATAAAAAAGCAAAATAAAAATGGTGTGTATTTTCATGGACATACTGATGCCTTTTGGCTTTGCCTTCTCCATTTCTTTTTTTTCTACTTCAGGATTTGCGAGCAATCCATCAGTAAATTGCTGCGTACGGAATACCATTTGGGAAATTCCGTTTTCATAAAGGTTCTGAGTGTATTGACGAATTTAAAAGCGAAAAGCCCCAAAAAAGAGCCAACCTGTTGGGGCAAAATTCGCTGGCTCTTTGGCAGTCATGCATGTTCGACTAGAATTTGCATAAGAGTTAAGATACTGCATTACACTTGGCAAATCATCCTTTGTATGCAGTTTAAACAATTTCAAAGAAGAAATTTCCATTATCTGGCGTGATAACTCGTTTGGGGAATATCTCCAATTATCATGAGGCTTAAACAAGGGATCTGTGTCTAGATCAATGCATGCTGGTGTGAATGTGAGAATCTATTTTATCGCTTAGTTTATATTTTTCAAACAGTTGCTGATTGTAATTAGTACCCTTTCTTTCGTTTGTAGCCTTGCTTATAAAAGTTAGCATTTTGTAATTATTTTCTATTAGCTCTTTAAAACCTTTGAAAATCTTTTGGTCCGGAGGGGCGATTACTTCGCTCGTGATATAAGTATCATAGTGGGTAGTTACTACGAAAGACATTACCAACATCAGCAAATACAACAAATGTTTGCTATTGAGCTGTATAGCTTCACCCAAAAGCAAAGCAACTGTAGAAAATACAGTCATTTCTATAGTTTTTATCCATGGCAATTTACGAGGAGCGCTACGATTTAAAATGAAATAAGAAATTGGGAAAAGAGAAAATATTGAGAGCCAACAGTACTTATCAAATGTATTTTGAATTAGAACTGTAAAATGAACTGCTTGATAAATTTCTTTAGTTTCTTCACAGTAATAAATAACTACATCTCTCAATCTACTATATGAATATAATTCTAATTCTGAAATTAACTCAACTAGAATGATACAGAAGAATCACATAGAAAGACAAATGGAGCACGTTTACCACCACAATTGCGTACAAGGCTGTCACTGACTCCTGTATCAAAGTGTTTAACCGATTCCAAAATGAAGGGTCCTCTTCTAGTTTATTTGGAAAATTGAATCCAATGCGGTCGTATAAAATAATGAACTGAGCACTGCGTCGATTTATTTCCGTCCCGAAATAGTAGCCTAGACTTAGAAAATATTTTTTGTCTGGTTCAGCGAGAATGTTAATGCTGCATAGGCTATTCGTTAAACCAGTAGGCATTAACCAATGGCGGCTAAAGACCATTTTGTAACTGTGTTCTGTAGCAATTGTCCATGGTTGACCATTTTGATTCATCAAAATAAATGGCTCAATCCATTTTGACTTTTTAGACATGACAACATTAAAGTCGCAATTTTTAAACATAGATAAGTTTCGGACACAATTCACATGCACAGATGAGCAAAATAGAATAACGAAATAAAAAATATTTGCCAATCGTGCCAACAACATCATGTTTAATTTATGGTCTGCATTTAAATTTTGTAGCAAACTAAAAAAGAAATTATAAATATAATTTTCTTCCGAGCTACTGCTTTAAATTAAAAAGAATTCGCTCTGAGTTTTAAACGTGGCAAAGTAAATATTTTTTTATTTTAATGTAATCTATTGGGAAATTTATGTTCAAAATACCAATATCGACATCTAGTTGTATTTAAAGGCTGAGAGTCGAGTTAGAAGAATTTTAAGTGTTTAGCTTTAAGACGATATTTTTTGGCTGTACAACAGCTTATCGTCCGAAACTTTCAAACTTTAGTTTGCCTTCCTTCTAAGTGTCCTCATTATGAGTAACCATAATCAATTAAAACATTTCAGAAATTGACGATGAAGCTCTATATTTCGGGTAGGATTTGATGTGTATTTAACTACGTATTTTTATCCACGTAGTCTGCTAATGAAACTAATGAAAGTAGGGTAGGGTAGATTGTGTCCGACATTTTTAAGACCAAAGCCACCTTTTATTAGTCTGCTAATTAATATTTTATTGTAATAGTTAAACATTTGATGCATAATGAGAAATTGATTTAATTATTAATACAACAGCATGCAGTGTCATGATAAACGACTGCAAAAAAATATACTTGTATGTTGCCCAATATATGAAGTCAGCCATAACGATTGAATATTCCAGTAGTTTTATAGCTTAAGAATTTTTATTTTGACCTCGAATTGTATTTTATAGCATATTCCATGTATACTGTGATGTCACTTACCACTTTGGATATTAAAGGATGTTTTGTAGTAGGCTAAGTTTTAGAGACAACATTTTACACGCGATCATGGTAGACTAGCTTTGGTCACAGTTGCATGTCACATTTATATGTATACCTTATTTTGATTTTTCTAAAAATAGTCTCATATGGGGTTGCCCGCGTAATAAGAGATTCGCGGTACTTTGACAATGAGCGTACTGCTACATAATAATACGACATCTATTTTAAACAGAACTGCACAACATTGATACATACGTTGAGCCTTAGCAGTTGAGCCTTGAGTTTTGAACACTGGCACGACGATTTTGGAATTTTAAGCTAAAATATCTGAAAAATAGTAATTTCCAATCAAGGAGCGGAAATGTTGGCATCAATTTTGTGATAAATAGTAAACAAAAACTTTGAGTATTATCGTTGAAATAGGGATAATAGGGGGCGGCACTTGACTCTTTGGGGCCCCTAATTACATACGTTTTTGGTTTCATTGCAGATGTAGTTTCTTCCCAATTTTTTGTATATGACTATTTGGTTCTGAAAAAGTACTGAAAAACAACTGGCACCCGCACAACTGGCACACATATGCTGTCTGCCCCCCATGCTGAAATCCAATTTGTGGCAGTTCGCCGAATACGACCAAAGAGGGCATGGGTATATAAAGACGCTAAAATAATTTTAACGTAGTATTTAAATCACAGGGTTTTGAAAAATAATTTTGATACAATTTATTTGTCACATATATATATACATCTGAGATACCTAGTTCAAATCTATTATACAACATTCAGCTGAAATCAAAAACCTGCCCAACATCACCGGCAGACAGTCAATAGTTTCATTACTCCTTTGCTAATGTTCAGTGCAAATGTCGGTACACTTTTACGTCGTCAAATCCAAATCTGAATCGCATTTCTTGCCAGGACTTCAAAACCTTTTTGCTGTATGTGACATTTATTGGCTGTTTTGAATTGTAATTGCTGTAACTTCTTACGGTACTGTCAATCAATTCGGAGATATTGTTAAGTAATTTTAAGGACAAGCACCAAAGAAGAAATGCTACAATAGACACGATAATCAGCAAAACGAGGAAAAGTGGGTGAAGAATATTGTGATATCTTATAGCCATTACGATTATAACAATTGTAAGTCTACTCAGTAATGATTGAAAGGGTGTCAATATTAGCTCGGCTTCTTTGGCAAACTGGAAAAAATATTTATAGATGTTAAAATATTTTTTCCAGATTACTGGTGATTGGCGGACGATGTTTTCCGATCTGTACTGCTCAGATCCATATCTGTCAATATCAAATTGTACATTACTATTATAGCAACACTATGAGTACCTATACTAAATGTTCTTACTGTTGAAAATAGTATGATAAATCAATGTTTTTGAGGCTGTTTTTACTTAAGATGTACCTGATTTAATTTAATAAGATAGCTGTAATTTCATAAAAGAGAAAGGTGGATTCCAACAGTGTAAAAGCAGTACAACTACTGGCAGTAATGCTTATGCAGGATATAATTGCCATTATAATTATAAAAGAAAAGTATTGATATTTTTGTTGAAGATGAGCATAAAGTAATGCAGGTTCATCGTAGAAATAGAATGCAAACACCAGATATGCTATAGCGAAAAGAATGGCAGACAGGTAGAGTCCTCGAAAAACGTTTGGTAGGATAATATTCCTTGTTTTCTGTTTTCGAGTTATATATTTTTCTAAAATGTATGTGCATATAAAGCATTTAATTTTTTTCATTATTACATAATTACAAGAAAATCAAATATATAAGTACTAACCTTAAAAGTCGCAGAGAATACTTAGCAAAGAATTTAAAATTACTATTGCAACTTTTGAAAGGGTTAGCCAAACGACCCACAGCCAGGACAGATTGAGTCCTGCGAGACTATAATTAGCAAGGCAATGATGAACGATACTGAAATATCGTTATTCTTCGATAATCTGTAGAATTGGACTGAGGAAAATGTGGTTTGAAAAATAATTAGTCCCAAATAAATATACGTGAGACATGGTCTATATTTGCTCTTTGGGGTCTTCTTAATTGTGTATTCATTCTTGCACCAGTAATATGAAGAGATTCCTAAAAATTGGCCCAAATTAACGATGCGTTCAAATTGACAAAGAAGGTCTTCTGAAATAGAATAAATTGTTTTTTTCTTTTCTTCGGGAGTGGGGAGATCCATTGAAATGGAAATAATTGTTGGTATTGTATTTAGCCGTGAATGTGTGGCAAACCTAAATCTCACAGAACATTACAAAGTACTAGGCAAAGTTGATAAGTTTTCTAATTTTTATACTCACAAGGAGGTAAGTTTTTTCATTTTCGTCCAATGCCCTATATGAAAAATAATATTCATCGTCTAGTTTAGTGCTATAAGCCGTAACAGGTAATTGAAGTGCCACACATTTGACATATAATTGAATAAAAAATTCTTCGTCGGACGACTGGACGTGCGGTACTGGTAACAATTTCTCTGAACAGTCTGTATACTCAACCATTTTTTAACAGCGGGTGATTTTTGATTTCTCTGAACATCAGGTAGCTCTTAAATACAATGCAAACAGGAAGAGATTTGAAGGAAAACAGGAAACGATTTTCAAATTATATATGAGGAAGCAAACATTGAACGTCATATTTAATTGTACGCTTCCGGGTCGTTGATTTACATTTAGTTGCATAGTTGCAACTTTTATATAGCATCGTATGCTGTACTAGCTGATTAAGCCCTCCCCCAGGCTAGGAATAACAGAAGTTAGAAAACCTCGTTTTTTGAAAGTTAAAGGAAAATTAAATTGATTACAGAAATTCAGTTTATAGCGATCATTGTGGAAACCTACTTACATAAACCATTTTATTATTGATCTAGTGATTGCGCGTTTGACACTCCTGCGTTGCGACTATTAGGTTACGGAGGAACGTGATACTTAATTAGGGGTTTACACGATTTCCAACGCGGATTCAAGGAGAACGGCTTAACGCAGAGCAATCAAATAAACATTTTTGAAATCTGCTCATATTTTTCGAGGGCATATATGTCTCCAACATTTTCAAAAATAAAATTCTGTATAAAAAAAATTTGGGGTTTTTTGGAGTGGGGAGAATACACGTTAAAAAGATTTTTATCGCATATTTAGAACAGCAAAGTTTCATAAGTCAAAAACATGTGCCCATGCATAGAATTTTTTTCTTCTTTTTTTGGTATTTTTGCAACTTTGTACGCTACCCCAAACTGTCGGAATCTGAGTTGGAAAATTTTCTATGTCAAAATTTGGCTATTTCCTGCGACAAAAGTTGTTGGAGCAAGAAGGGTACATGCATCTACTGTGTGTTGAATTCTCTACTCAGCACTCATCATTTCAATACATTGCAGCCACGCAGCAGTAGCGCAAACTAGCATTACACAATTTATATTTGCACCCTAACTTTTAACCTTCATCGCATCGTTTATATTATGCCAAAATCGTGTAAAGTTCTCCTTAAGTCAAAAGTCACATAATAGGGTTTCCAATGTTTTATTTTATTGCTGCATTATTGATTGAGACTCGGTGAGAACTAAAAATTGTTGTGGAAGAATAGGGAAGATGCCTTAATATATTTACTATAACAGTAGCAGAATTGGAATTGTATAATGACAAATATGCTGGGGGAAGAAACCATACAACCTCGTCCAATTGGCCATCCTCCAATTTTGTTATTTGAATCGTAGATGGTTTTGACATTAATCCTTATTTTGGTCCACAGAAATAACTTGCTTAGAGCTTTAATTACCACAGCACGCATTTCCCTCCACCATAAACCAGCATTATGGATATTACCAGCACGGTTTAGTAGCGGGCAAAGCTATCAATGTGAATGAATTGTAGAGAGACGTTGGGGCGTAAGAAATATGTGTGTTGCACTGAATTGCAAGGATTTAGAGACCAAATTTTAATTCTAGGGTTAATTAGTGCTAAATAAAATAGTTTTTGTGAACTTTTTCGTTGTGATATTATACACCATCTATCTCTGTACCTTTTTAATTTTTTTCCCGATTTTTACGACGAAGTTAAACATTTTAAATTCACATGGTAAAATGTGAGACATTGTTACAGACGCAGAAGCTAATGAAAAAGGGACAATATTATTATTGTCCCTTCTTCATTGATATTTTGCACATTAGAAGGACAAAACTAACGATATATATACAATTTATTTATTTATTGATTTGAAGACAAACTCTTTTGGTAAAGCCAAAACTAGGCACCTCCAATTATTGGTTGAAGTCTCTTCTAATCAAACAAATAGTAACTCAGAAATAGGTAAACAATAATTTAATATATTTAGTTTAAAAATATTATATCACACATCTCATTCAAAATAATTATTGTATATGTAAATTGTATATAGATATAATACATTTTAGACTAAATAGATTATATTGTTGTGTATCTGTTTTTGTTACTATTTAATTGATTAGAAGAGACTTCAACCAACATTGGAGGTGCCTAGTTTTGGCTTTACCAAAAGAGTTTGCATTCAAATCCATAAACTATATATTTACTATGTACAATGTACCGTTTATTTATAGTAAACCTTCTTATGTGCTCAGAGCTGATTATGCAAAATAGCAATGAAGAAGGAACAATAATTTTTTCCCTTTTTCATTAGCTTCTGCGTCTGTAATGGGACGAGACAAAATACACCGCCACCGCTTACACCACCAACACCGCTTGGAAGACTTTCGGGTAACATTGGATACCTCAAACAAGGAGCATGTTTGTTTTTCTTTAGGTTAGGTTAGCGTTACACCCGAAAGTCTCAAAGCGGTGTAAGTGGTGTAGTGGTGTAAGCGGTGTATTTTGTCTCGACCCTCTGTAATGGTGCTTCACACTTTATTATATTTAAAATGCTTAACTTCGTTGTAAAAATCAGGAAAAAAAAGAGATAGATGGTGTATAATATCACAACGAAAAAGTTCACCAAAACTATTTTATTTATCACTAATTAACTATAGAATTAAAATTTTGTCTGTAAATCCATGCAATTCAGTGCAACACACATATTTCTTCGTCCCCAACGTGGCTTTTGATATTTGCTTGCGCGCCACGCCTGCGCATAGAAATTTACGGAGCCTATACCATTCGAAAGTTCTGAAGATAAGCTTTTACCTTATGTCGCCCATATGCAACCTGTGATTTTTATATAATAGTATTTGGCAGAGTAAAGATTTGTAGGTAGAAAGCACATGGGGTCATATTTGTATCTAGATGCGAGTGTAAAGAGTTGTATGGGAGAATGCCCTCGGGGTCATATTTGTATCTAGATTATGCGAGTGTCAAGAGTTGTAGGGGAGAATGCCCTTGGGTCATATTTGTATAGTAGAATATACGAGAGTAGAGTTGTACGGTAGAAGGCCCTTGGGGTCATATTTATATAGCAGAATGTACGGCACATAAGGCTTGTACTCTGGAAGACAACGGCTGACTCGTTGTTGACTGTCGGGACTGTCGGGAGTGTTAACACAGTAGCGTTTAAGAAAGGAAGGAGGTTTGAATCTAGCATTTACGGTGGAATCAAAGAAAATTGAATCGTCCCGTTTCGTGTACCGAGAAGAACTCCGAAGGGTATTTACGACAGCGTTAACAAAACTGTACAAGGACAGGCGAGTAACTCCTGGCATCCGATTGGACCGGACGGTGGACGCGGCTCAATGGGAATTGAGCAGTTATTACGAATGCCAAGAAATATTGAATTGGGAAAGATAAGGCAATTAGATTAGAACAAT
Source organism: Tomocerus minor (assembly GCA_009936455.2). NCBI lineage: Eukaryota > Metazoa > Arthropoda > Collembola > Entomobryomorpha > Tomoceridae > Tomocerus > Tomocerus minor. The sequence continues at coordinate 10,891 of JAAAYG020052505.1, forward strand.
AGAAATGCTCGGCTCGGCTTCCTTCTTCGCCTCTGTGTGTGGTCTTCACTAGTGTGAACTTTCAGATCGCTGTACACTGCATACCTACATTGTAGGTATGCAGTGTACATCACATACTAGGGCCGACAATCTCCGATCTGAAAGTTCACAGTAGTGA
>JAAAYG020052516.1:0-11043 GCA_009936455.2 Tomocerus minor
ATTTCAGGCTCGGAAGAAATCAAGTTGATGAAGCGGGTCATTGCTTGAATTCCGTCCAACATCCCTTCATCCATGTTAATATCCAAGATTTGCGCACCATTCTCAACTTGTAATTTACAAACAGCCAAAGCATCCTATAAATAACAACAATAATTATAAATTAATACGAATACATTTTAAAAATATATATTCTTCGGATGTTTTGTCATGTTAATATTTCAAAAATCCTAAATGTCTAGCCTACGTCATATTTTCCATTTTTAATCAGTCGACAAAATATTCGAGAGCCAGCCACGTTGCATCTTTCTCCAATGTTAACAAAATTTGTGTTTTTTCCAATTCGCATGGGTTCAAGACCCGAGAGAAGCATGTGCTCTTGAAAGAGAGGAATTGGACTACGCTGCCTAGGCTTAATGTTCTTCATCACCTTTGCAATGGCCCTAATTGGAAATCAACGAAATAAAGTCAACTAAAATTCCACAACGTAAACTCTTGAATTAAATAAATTTTAATATTTGGGTATTTAAGGTTACTTAATGTGATCTGGTGTCGTTCCACAACATCCGCCCACAATATTCAATAATCCGTCTTCGGCAAAGCCTTTCAGGGTTTCGGCCATTTCCTTAGGAGTTTCGTCGTACTCCCCGAATGTGTTTGGCAGACCTAAAATGAAAATAATTTAATTCGTTACTATCAACTAATCTAATTGTCCCTCTCCAATAAACTTTTTAAAGTTTTACCTGCATTTGGATAGCATAAAATGTAGGCATTGGTCATTTCGCCCATTCGTTCGATATACGGCCGCATATCATCTGCTCCCAGAGCGCAATTCAGACCTATACTAAAGTTACAATCCAATGAATTATTTAAAAATGGTTTTCTTAAGTTTTAATAATAATTAGATACAAAAAATAATTATTTCTACTTACCACAAGGGATTTGAATGAGAAACGCTGATAATAAAGGCATCCCCTGTTTGTCCAGAAAGAGTTCGCCCACTTTTGTCTACAATTGTTCCTGAAATCTGAAGATCAAGTACACTATTTAATAAGAATAGAATTCAAATTATACAAACTGATTTACTGACTAATTATATTACATACCATAATTGGACATGGAGTGTAGCCTTCTTCCTCAAAAAGTTCCTGGATAGCATATAGAGCCGCTTTTGAATTAGCAGTGTCAAAAATTGTTTCAACCAATAAAATATCAACGTGTCCATCCAGTAAACCTTTAGCTTGTTCTTTGTAAGCATCTTTCAATTCGTCAAATGCTTTAAAAAGTTCAAAAACACATTTTCCCATTAAGTATTTTTCTACCTCATACTAAATCTCTCAAACGATATTACTTTGAATTGAATACGCCTATTTTCAATTACAAAAGATCCACAAGATTTTTTTGGTTAATAAATTACAATACGAAATCCAATAGTGTGATTTAGCAAAAAACCTTCGAAAATTATTGTTATTCACATTTTGTACCAAAAAATAAAAATTCTTACTGATATTTCGAAAATGAGGTTTTTCAACTGATGGGGAAATGGAGAGAGTTCGATTAGTAGGTCCTAGGGCTCCAGCTGTAACAAACAATTTCCAATTTGAAAATCTGAATTACCAGAAGTAAATAGACAATTCCGCTACAAACAAAACAAAAAAAACAGCGCACTGACCGACATATCTACGAGTTGTCGTCGGATTTTCGGCCACGAATTCTTCAACTGCTTTTCTAGCCACTTTGGCAGATTCAAAATTGAGTTCATAAGCGAGATGTTCCAATCCATAATCCGACTGAGCAATTCTAGTGCCACTGAAAGTGTTTGTTTCCACTATATCTGCTCCGGCATTCAAATAGGCCTAGAAAGTAAAATAAATACCATATAATTAAATAAATAAATAAATAGTAATTATCCGAAATTGTCACCAATTAAATTTCGTCAGTTTTTGAACTCACTTTATGAATATCAATAATGATTCTTGGCTGTGTGATGGACAGCAGATCATTGTTGCCCTTCAAGCTCTTTTCATGTCTAACAAATCTTTCACTTCTGAAATCCTCTTCTTCCAATTTGTGTCGCTGGATCATAGTTCCCATTGCTCCATCGATAATTAGAATTCGGGATTCCAAATCAGCCACCAATTCCTCTGGCTTAGACTTCATGTTTAATTTCTCTAGAAAATTAAAATCAAAATTATGGACGTGAAACGATCAAATGATATTAAATTGTTAATACCTGCCATAGTTATACGCTGTAAATTGAAATTTAACCTTAATTAAACACTATTAACCGTCAAAATAATAAACTTACATTAGAAGAAAACCTTCAGTTTCTTATTTTTGATAAAGTTGCAAATTTTCACACGTCGTTTTTTATTATTTGGACTTTGGAATACCAAAATATAAAAGAACTGACTGGTTGCGACGAGGATTTAGGAGCTAGCAATAGCAAGAGCCAGAACCAAACCACCTGTTGAGCTAGTTTATTTACTTTTACACGTAAACAGCAAATGATCTATCACGCGCCAGAAGTCTGGTCACATTCACCAACTTTTGTGCTGGTGCATTGGAAATAATTGTTTACTTTTCCTTATTGTTCTTCTCTTCTCCAAGTTCTCCTGAGCACACGTCACGAATGACGTCGCTTTGAAAAGTAGGTTTCTTTCTGCACGCAAAAATAAATATTTTAGACCATTATTAATTTACTTCACTCTGAAAGTAGTTCAGTCAGCGTACCATCGATTAGCGATGACATTATTGACATTGCTACTGTCCTATAAAACCTAATACTATAATATGACATGACTGTCATTTGTTACACACTTGAATTTCGGTTAGGCCTGAAATGTAGACTGCAGCAGAACATTTAAATTATTTTAAGCCCTCGTTAGCTCGCGAATAGCCAATAATTTACGAATATTTGATCGAAAATGGGACAGAGATGCAGATGTAGTGCAAAAACCACAAAATATATACAAATCGCGCATGCGCGAAAAATGATGGTATTTTAAAAAAAGAACTTGTATTTCTCTTCCATTTGGGGTAAGGTTTTTCCACACAAGCCCCTCCCCGTAATACGCCGCTAACGACAGGAAAATTTTACAATAGAAATTAAAAATAAATATTAATTATTCAATTTTTGTATGAGATTTTCCCTAGCGCGTTATTTAAGTTCATTTAACTTACGTTTAGGAGATATTTGCTACAAAATTAAGTTCTTTGGTTTATACTTCGACTGTTTTTTGCTGGAAGTGTATTTTTATCTTTTCCAGACTCCAATCCAACAGACCCGGAGTGTTGTTACGTTTGTAACCGGCCGGCAGTATTTCTTCTTGTTGCGAAGGTGACTAAAAATAAAAGATGACAAAATGACAGTTAGACATTTATTATCAGGATAAAAGTGTGTGTATTTTATGGATGATTTATCTAAAAGTATCATACGCTCTGTGCATGACAAAAAGAGGTGAAATGAACTAACTGTCTTGAGTATTTCTTGATCAACTTTTATAGAAGAAAACTTGTCTTAGTTAGAACTATTAAAGATACGAGTTGCGCAGGTTGAAAGTTGAACTCAGCAAAAAATAGTCCACATCTTTGCGTTCACACACAAGAAACAAGTTCCATTCTCCCATTCACACTAAACCAATAACACAAAATTGCTTTAGGATTGCATCATACAATTCCACAGATAAAGCTAAAGGTCACAATAAATAATAACAATTTGTTTACTGAATTGTATAATTGATTACCATTATGAATCATTATATGCACATCGGTTTACGACAATTTTTTTTAAATATAAAAATAAAAAGCTATTTCATAAACACAAACGTCTTTCTCACTTACAGCAGATCAAATAGAGTTGAAGAGCCAATACCATAAATAGGAAAGTAACCTACCAGTTTTTTTTCCTTTTCGTTTCGGCGTTTGAAAGTTTGAATTCCTTTAATTATTTTTGAGTCACCATACCTAAGGACCCATTCCATACGATTTGCATTATTAACTACGGTTGCCTATACATGGCCGGATCCAGAGGGGGCCCAAGGGAAACGCCCCCCTCCAAAATGCCGAGAAAAAGAAAATATTTTTGAAAAAGCAAAAGTAGTCCTTTTTTCATCAATTTTTAGCCTTAAACAACAAATTTTTTTGCGCTCTGCGCTATCATAGCGGTCGTAAATAAAATACTGCAATAAAATGTATTTGGCTTCGCCCCCCCCCCGTTTATTTCTGCATCCGGCCTTGAGAACCGCACCCATAAAATCCTGGGTAAATTATCTACTACATTTTGGATAATTCCAAATTTCGAAGTTTTTAAAAGTATTAAAGAAATGAAAATCGAAAATACGTTAATTATTTTTTTTCAAAGATTCAACAATTTATCCGAAATTTCGAATTTATCAAGGATTTTATTGATGTGATTTCGCGTGTATCCTAATCCTGATTCAAAGAGCTCTGCGACAAGTTTAACATGTAAAGAGTAGGCAACTGTTCAAATAGATGGAATGGGTCCTTAAATGACCTAAAATGTCCACTTTTCAGGGATGCTCATTGCTCACTACTGTTAATATAGAAAACAATAATTTGTTACAAAGTGTATATTGTAATAATAAAACAATGCTAACAACTATTTAACTGATTTTATGGTGTTTACATCTTTACTCTCCTAGAAAAAGGAGACTGAGCATGTACATGAAATTCATTTGAACAGATAATTAATTTTCTGATTTTCATATTCGCTTCTTTTATTTCCCATTCGAATTATTACATTAAGACCATTTATTTTGATATTATGATTTTTGATATTATTTTACTTTGAGTGGTCCTGTTCATGATACAAATTTCGTCGCGTCAATATAATTAACATTATACTATTTATTATACCTACATAGATTTCCACTTAATAGCAACTTTCATTGTGCTATTTTTCTTGTTTTTCCAGTCATTTCGACCACGAGAAGTTTCCCTTGAAAATTACTCTTAAATACTTGGCTTAATAAAGATTTCGTTTTTGGACATATATTATATATATATATCTAAAGAATTCTTACAAAGATACACCTGCTGGTGGAAAAATCTTTTCTGTCTGAAAGCTACGCAAACGTTTTTGAAGTGACCACTTTCAGCGCTTTACTAATTATTAGTTATATAATATTCACCTTTGCACTGACTATAAAGGTCCTCCCACAAATATTTTTTTATTTTCAAAGTACTTTTTCCTGTCTGCACTTGTTACAAGTGTCAACACCTAGAAAAAGTTTCAAATTGAAAGCATAAATTATTAAATATTCCGTTATTTTAGGACAGAAAGGAAGAATTTAGCCCGGATTAAATTGTATTAGACTAGAATAGCATTTATTGTGTTTCTGTTCCCGATGGAAATAAAAAATTGGGAAAAGAAACTGCCCTAAAATAGGAAGTAGCTTTCAGATTCAAGATTTTTTCCACCAAACAGCGTTTACAAGATTGCTTTTAGAAAATATGTTTCAAAACCCTAATTATAATTATTTTTTATACATGACTCTTTTGTTTTTTGTTTGATGATTAGATAATGATATGGCTTATAAATATGACTATATGAATACTTCTACGTACGTATAGTGTACGGACACGATGCATTTTTGACCTTTTGACCTTGTACATTCATATAATATTAGCACATGTGTATTATTATAATCCTATTTACATTAATATTTGTCGTGTTATATCGTGTTTAATCTATGTATATATGTACGTATGTAGCAGATCTCTCTTACATATTACGCAATAATTAATATTATTATAGTATTAGCGAAATTAAGTATTAATATAATATTGTCTTTTGGTTCTGTATAATTCTATACAGTTACATTAGAATATATAAAGGAGCACATCACAGACAGGTATAAACATCCTTCTGACAATCAAAACTCAGAATCAGAATTCACTTTTTCAATTTGACTTCACAGACACTCATTTCCATCCACACTTTCCTATTAAGGTATTTATCTACTAACACTTTGGAGTTTTGAGTAAGTACTTATAAATTGCTTAAATATTATATTTCCATTAGAATTTCATAGAAAAAACTATGAAAACAGTAATTTTAGCATTAGAATTAGCAGTTTTTTTTATAAATTAATCGACAAAGGCCACAGTGGCCAACTTATCATGTCATGTAAACGCATCTCAAATAGTTTTAGCCAAAAGTCAGTCGGATTTTCGGAATTTCTTGTCGCAAGCGAGAGCGACGGCAGATTTGAGTAACAAAAAGGCAAGAATCCGAACAAGTGCTAATTACCAGTCTGAAAATTGCATCATAATTCAATAATGCTAAACTTTCTGGTAATAATAACCTAATAACTAACTACCTGTCATACATTGCGTCCAGTTTTACGTTTAATTAGCACATTAGAAATTAGAAATAGCGTTCAGAGGAATATTAGATGTTATTTATAAAGTGTATATAGTATAGAGGGAAAAGAAGAGAAATTTTACAAAGGACAAGTGTCAAGTCTGTCAAGAAATGCAAAAAATCCGACTTCTCTTATTGCTAGAAATAGTTCTGACTGTCTACTATTGAATTCTTATTAAAGTTTAATTTTTTACACTCCTCACAGTCTACGTTGATAATTCAAGAAGAATTTTTAATAATTAAATTTCAGACAACAAATTCAGATAAATATTCCAACATAAAGCCTAATAGTAGCAATACATACACGTACATCCCTGCCATACATTTCTACTGTGCAATGCAATTCTTAATGTTAAATGGTTTAAATAAATATTGAGAATTCATTCAGGTGACAAGTTAATATCCGTAATATAAAGGCTGATAAGCTTGGTACTGGTTTGGAAAGTAATACACACGTCCAGAGGACTGCGGGGCTGCTCCAGTTATCGTGTAGTACTGTTGTGGCTGCGGGGGAACGTTACCCACCGGCAAAGAGTGTAACGAGCCTGCTGGAGTGTAAGGAGACGGCTGAGCGTTGTGAGCGTAGAAATGATCTTGCATCGGAGGCTGCTGGGCGTAGAAGGGATCCTGGATAGGCGCAGGCTGTGAGTAGTACTGCGTCGCCTGAGCCTGCGAAAAGTAGTACGAAGTCCCGGCAAACGAAGGAGGAGACAAAGGCTCCAACCCATTTCCATAAGGAATCTCCGCTCTAAGCTGAGGCTGCAAAAATAGAATCAATCCACTTAAATGAAAGTAATTCAAGAAAACACACAAATTCATTTTAAAATTGAGATCATTAATTTCTAACAACTTTTAAACTACTAATTAGATGTAATGTTAACATTCTGTAGATAATAAGGGAATTGTAAAGTATGACTACTTGGCAAATAGGAGCTGTCGTGAATTCTGAATACGCAACTTGCTTTTTGACGGCAGGGGCAATGTTTAGACGACGCTCCCGAAGAATAATAGGATCCATTTCCTACAGAAACAAAATTTACATCAAATACAAATTAAAAACATAAAGATATACACATATTATATTTATAAATACATTAAATACATAACTACCCGTTCTAATAGTATTAAAAACTAATTCCTTGCAAATTTTTTTTAAAAAAAAACAAGAAAAAGCATATTTATTATAGGTATAGACATATATAGACATATTTGCACTATATAAGCAAACAAATGTAGCCTTTAGTATTGAATGGTAAGTGTCTGGAAAAGAATATAGTGAAAAAGGGAAACCTTATTCGTGACAGCAATGTAGAGCCGTTTAGCTTCCTCTTCAGTCTCAAAAGTGACAAAGCCGTATCCTTTGGAGACGCCGGCCCTGTCCATGATGATCTTCGTACCTCGCACAGTTCCAAACTGTGCGAACAACTGATGCAATTCTTCTTCGGTGGTGTGACTTGAAATGCCGCCCACAAAAATGCGATTGGGAACGAGAGTTCCATACTTCGGGGCGGCCAAGCCAAACATATCAATTCGTTGAAGACTCGCTTCACTTCCTTCTCGACTGGGATCCCTTGGCGTCGACGACGTCATCTGCCCAGAGAACCCGCTCTGATTCATTGAATCACTTTCACTTGACTTATTCGAATTTAATCCCGACTGCGATTTGGAACTCAAACCTTCATCAGTCACTTCGTGTCCATTCACATCTCCAGCTCCGTTCATCTCAGGATTTGTTGGAGATGTAGCATCTCTAGCACAGGACTGCAATCACAAAAAAAAGCATTCGTAAGTACACAACAAAGAACTATGCTAAAACACAAAATGTTGAAATACTTAATAATTAAACTACAACTTTTACAATTTACAATATTACAAAACTGTAATATTTATTATTGTAATATTATAATATTTAAATATTGTAATAAATAATTGTAATATTTATAAAAAATGTATGTATATACTCACCATAATATTTTGTAAACAGTGTATGTATCCAAAACAAAGCTAATCAATCAATTTTATTCACACGTCACATCCAAGAAATCCCGTGGATTCTTCTGCGTCAAAAATTACAAAATATCAAATTATTTTAACTCTTCCTTTACATACAATTTAAATGCTCACTCAGAAAACCTTTTTTGATCATTCCAAAAAAATGGCAACTGACGAAATACAAAAATAGATTTTTGCTTTACGTTTGCAAAATTGTTTTTAAAAAAGTGATAGCTATCTAAACAGATTTCGTTGGCTACTACGGCAAAATCAGTAAAATATTTTAAGATATTTAATTATTTTTACTTAGAATTTATAATATCCCTTTACATTCCACGATTGTCTCTAATCTGAGCAGTGTGGGATGTCTCAATGGGGTGGTAGCACTTTTCAACAACTATAAGAGGTGAACCCTTATGAGAGGAGAACCCTTAGGAAGCCTCTGAGAAGCAGTCATAGTCAGTTAGTCTGAATAAAAGGCTAACCTTCCCTATTGCTATTAATTTAGGCAAATTGTCGTGACTTTTGAATTGACGTACTTAACACGGTTTACTAAAAATTAAACAGGATATCGGAAAGTTCATTCCTTTCATTTTATTATTCCTTATTATTCCTCCATGAAATATAGGAGGAAGTGGATATTTATAAGTTTTATGATTAAGAGCTAAAACACACTGTAGGAAATAAGGGAAGTACTTTTAGGTGTTCTAAGGATTATTGTTGGACTACAAATTAGTATAGGATTAAAGCGTACCCTTAATAAACGTCTATGGTATAGGATTAGTATAGTCAGTACATTAAAATGGAAAGAGACAAGAGTAATGATAAAATTTACATGAGCTTTTAACAACACACACAATAAGTAGAGATAGAACAATTCGCTTTGACTTGTAATGTTATGCAGGAGTTTAGGTTCTTTAGGGACACTCCTATCTCTAGACATCATTAAGACGAGCTAAATTTAAAGATCAAGCAAAATGATAAAATATCTACACTTAATCACACTAATATCAGAATAGTATACTGACCAACAAAATATAATCTCACTAATCTACCTGTCTGTCTCTCTCCCTTCATACTACTATCCTGTCTATTCTACTAACGATTTAAAACTACATCCATAATCAATGATAATAATAATACTGGAAATGATGAAAGCAACAACCTAACATTATACATTTCTTATACATTTCTATGAAACATTAGAATCCACAATCATTTTTACAGTAGCACTGAGTAAATAAATACATATACTAGAATTCTATACAAAGATTGAAGCATTACATCCCATAACTATCATGCTACATGATGTTATACCCAAAAAAAATGATAGTTTATACTTCATTGTATAATAATTATTGAACATTTTAACTATTGGAAGTATTAGTACGATAATACACATACTAAATACTATTATTAACATGGTTTCGTTAAAACACTCAATCACAAACTCAAAATTATACACAACAGGTAGATTTACAAATTTACTTGTTGTTCCCGTATAGGTGCATAAAAATAGATATCTATAATATTACATTTCCCTACAAAAAAGAACAAATAAGCTCTCCAGCATCCCGTAGCGTGCGCTACTACAATTTGAGATTACTGAGATGCGAAAAAATTTCAAGGAATTTACTAGTTTTAGTCTCTATCGGTTAGTTATAGTCTATAGTAGGACAGTCACCTGACAAAAACTGACAATATTATTATTGTAGTGATATTTCTCTTTGCATGGCCCTTATACATGTGAGTAGCTCTTATTGAATATAATTAAGAATTAGCATTGTCACTCACCACAAAACTATGCAAATATGTTGGCTTAGTTGAAGAGACTATGAGAATAAGAGTAATATTCACACTATTCTTTCTAAATTCTAATTAGTTATCAACAAGTGTGACAAGTTGCACAGAATTAACTATCGTTTATGATAATAAGGCACTTCACACTGCACTACTTTGAATTGTAATAGCAAACAAGTGGACTTAAATATATTTGAAGACAATGGAGACTGTAGAGTACTTAGAGAAACAGAATCCCCATAATAATAATAAGCTATGGGTGGGTGTGCTAAAATAAGAGACTGAAGTACACCAACCACTAAATAAAAAGAGGAAAAAAAGTAGAAATGGTAAAAAGGGATTTGAAGTTCGAGTCAACGACCGTGTTGGGTTTATGTAAGAAGACACATCTTGTTGGTCTAAAGGCAATATAAGCAATCTACTTAATGCATGTAGACTGAAAAAACTGTCTTTTCTCCGTTTTGCCACTTTTTTTCATGTCTCTATCTCATAGTATGGCTTCAAACATTATTATTATAGAGAAAAGTAAAGTGTTGTGTATAGAGCTCCTTCTTGTTCTTGTAATTGTGTAGGTAGGTAGAAGAACTATCACTTCCCTGCAAATCTCCTACCACCAAACACATTTGAAAAATAGCTTAAAATTAACAGTACTACTGTATAGAGAAAGAATACTATATATATAACACTCACATATATACATACATATATACTCACTGTTTCTATTTCTGCGTATTCTGACAAATACTAAAGACAGCAAAGTCAACAAGTCACATCATACTAGGCTACAAGAATTAAGTATAGGATCAACTTAGAGAATTAACTGCACAAATTGCGTATCTTCTATCATTTCACTGACAATGCATTTT
>JAAAYG020052527.1:0-11042 GCA_009936455.2 Tomocerus minor
AAGTTCTAGGAATTTCGAGCTGAGCAACGTTAGTGGTCGAGTAATTATTCAATTATCTTGCTTTCATTTTCGATGTGAGAATGATCCACCACCCGTTGACAGTTAGGACTACGCTTTATTAGTTGCTGTATTTATATTCTGTGGTAGATAACAGAATGTACATCGTAGGATGTCAACCACCTAGCCTGTGCTTACCTAATTCTAAGTCAATACACTGACCATGAGTGCATTCTGTGGAAATTGATTCTAAAAGTACATTTGTGTTCGTAAGCAATACTTTGTCACTTACAAAGTACAACTTGGATAGAATTCAGATATATGGAAATGTTTCTGAGAATTTGTTCTTGAGGCTTGATAGTGTACGCAGATATGGGCAATTAGAATATTATGATGCATAGATTGAAAACCGGTACTGGTGTTTTTTGACTCGATATTATTCTAATTTTGAGTATTGCAAAAGTTCAGTATCACTGTTCACTTAGCTATAGCTCAACTTTGATATTTTTGGTGGTTTTGTAGATTATTTTACGGTTGCATGAAATGACTCATAAAAGGAAAGCACTTTAGAGAATTCACTCTCAAAGACAGTCAACAGGGAATCATCCCTATCATTTATTCTTCTATGATTTATTCCGGGATGACTTATTCTTAAAAAATAAAATCTAGTTCTACCCAGTTAAAGTTGTTTCAACTGTTGTATTTTATACCTTATTCGATCTGGGAAATGAAGACCAAGTCATGGCTTCTAGAATGTATTGTATTGTATCCTGGGCCACGTCCTGTGAGAAGGAATTTTGATTTTCTGATAAAAACTGAAGAATAACATCCCAGCTCGCTAACCTCTACTAAACGCTTTCCGGACTTCACTTGTAAGGTGACGTTACTACAATAGGACTTAAAGCGGACATTATTTATAACCTGAACGTTGGTGTTGTGGTTTTTCGTTCGTTATATACATACAACCCATACGACTTAAGAGGAATGATAATTTAATGCTTAATAATTGTGTATATTTAGTAATTACTTGAGATTAATTGGTAATTAGTAATTAGTAATACTGTGTAACATGTGTAATCGATATCTACATATACAGAAACATACACACACGTATATGGCACATGCTTTAGGCTGTATGCACAACGTACGAACAAAGGCAACGTGGAGGTTTAAGTAAAGTACGTTATAAATAGAATCCTATTGAAGTAACGTCACCTTAAAAGTACCGTCCTAGAACCCTATTAAATAGCCAATTAGCTAAATCGGTAGCTGTCTTTAAAATCATCTGTCCTGTTAATAGTTATTCCTTCTTACGCGTTCATCTCTGACACCTAATTTTACTATCAGGTTGGAAATACAATAGTCAGCAGAATTAACTGAATGATATGGGAATGTAAGTATGCTAATAAATAATGAGAATCTTCAAGTGTAAATGCATACAGCTAGTTATTTAAATAAAGAAATAGAACAAAAGAGGCATTTGCTTCATTTTAGACAACTACACGTTTATTTAATAGTTGTATTTAGTAGCACATCCTGTGAAGGGCAAAGTTGTTAAACAAATTTCTCTATTTACCTGCAGTTAGCGAATGTGTGCACATTAGAAGTCATGCTTAGAAAACTAATGGTGAATTATGCATTCATTTCGTAGTTTCTTCTCTTGGGAAAAATGCTCTGCTTACGAGATGAAGATGGTAGCTTTTAAATATTTCCTTTTCACTGATACCTATGTTTAAAAGTTAAACATTTACTGTTTAAAAAATTTCGACTAGTAACCTTACCTTGTCAAGGGATTTTAAAGGATATATTGTGTATACTTAATCTTTAGCTAATGAAATGTCCTTGAAATCCATTGGGATTTTTTTTTCTATTTGTGTCCCGTTGCCCAGTTAGTTTCGTATGATGGCAGAGTTAATAAATTTCTCTTTTCTTCGAGTTGACTGCAATATTATTTTCTATCTGTGCCTATTACTATGTAATGACTTTGAAACTTAAAAAAGGGATGCCAGTATGCCAGGTAGATCAGAATATATTTAAAACAGTTTAATGCAGTTTAGATGACATCCCTTCACCTTTGATCTGAATATTTATTTATGCGATTTGTACTATTTACTACATTCTTTCAGTTCAGCTACCAAACCAATTATAAATAAAGCCCTTTAAAGTATAAAATCTTGTTTTGAACAATAACGGTTTTTTGTTCTGATACAGTGACTACTAAATAATTAAACTATTTCATTGTGTAATTTTCATTTTCATTTATTGCTAGTCAAAGTTTAATACTTACATACATTTAGCTGAAATAAACATTTGCAATCAATTTGTTAATTACATTTGATAAGGACGTAGCGTAAGAACGAAACGTAAGCGTAGTCCAGCGACAGGCAGGAGTTACACAGACGTGGTAGTTTTATTAACAAAATTAAATCAGGTCAGACGAAGTTGTATTTGTATCTTGAACAATGATGAGACTATGACTACCAGCACAAGGTAGAAACATGTTATTATCAACCTTGCTTAGTTGATGCTAAAACGACAGGCAAACGTTTATTAGACAACGAGCGCGTCTGAAAATTATTCTCTCCCTCCAATAATCTCCGCTCCTCTTGAGAGCTGGACTTGTATGTATAGTTGTGTACTTGTTGTAAACTACGTGTAGTTGTAGATACTCTTTGTGTGACGGAAGTTACTGGACCTATGTGCATGTTTTTCTCTGATGAAATGATATAATCATTAAATGAAGAAGCTCTGCTTATGCTACGGTGTGTGGGATGAATTGCGTAACACATGTATGAACATTGGCAGTAAAAGTTCTAATCTCTCTGCAATTGTTATTTATATCTTTGGGATGACGAAACCTTTCGGATATACGCAGATGTACTATTACTAATCATGTTTTAACAGGTAGGCATGTAAATTCTAAATGTAGACTGTCATAATATCTGTGATTCTGTGCTACGATCGAATGACTAATGAATTAATTAAGGGAAATAAGATAATTGCTAAATATTTTCGAATCAATAGATTACTGTGTAATACTATCTACCTATTTTAAGCTTTGTTTCTCTGACATTACTGCCGCAAGGCTTATTGACTGTTCTAGAAATGTTTTTGAAGGATTTTTCATTGTAGTTTATTAATTTATTTTATTTTATAGGTTTATGTCGGTTTGGAAAGCTACTGGATGTAGAAGTGCGAGTTCCTCGAAGGAAAATAAATGTCTTACTCTTGGGAAATCATTCAGCAGGGAAATCTAGCTTTATCAATTGGTGAGTGGAATTGAAAAGCTTTTCAATTCAATTCCCAGAATCTATGAGTAAATGTATCTCAAAATCTGTCTCTGCCAATTAGGGTCAATGTAAAAAGAAATTTAGCTGATAGATAGAGCTGATAGAGGCTATTTGCATTGCAAAAATTTTCTCCTATTTACGATTTGGAATTTCAATGTTTTTGACCTTTAAAAAATAAGGATTTAAGAATGTGATGTAATAATAGGTACATTGAAGAGACAATATTAAAAACGGGAGTTGCAATTGAAACGCAAGGTTTTAACTTTGTTGTAAGTGGGAAGAAACGAGACACTTTAAAGGTAATAGAGAAAATTAATAATTGTTTATTAATCAAAATTTCATGAAAATGCATGTAATTTAAATGTACATTTGAGTATTATGGTTTGAAACTGTATTTCCCTTACGTGTTTCTATTGCAGGGACAAGCGACGCTCCAGTTGTATCCTCATTTGAAGGCACTGCAGGATTTTCCAGGTAGATAAATATTTTCGTTGCAATTCCCTCACTAATATAGCCCTAAAATGGGCAGCTAGCTTGTAAATAAAACGCAATTTGCCCATTAAAGTGCTGCACTGTGGGGGTGAATTAAGACAGGAGAAACGGCGAGTTGTTGTCGGCTCGGCTTTCAGGCGTCTTGTGATGAAGACAACTTATTTTCTTTCCCATGCAGATGAATGGTGATGTGGAGTAGACGTGAGAACGTTGAGAGCACAAGCTCTGCATAAGAATGCGTACAAATAGATAGATCTATACATTGTGTGGGTGTGTGAGGAGAGATAGAGACGTTGTTGAAGAAGGTGTAGAAACACAAAGAAAGATAGTCAGAGTGAAAGGTTGAAGCTACGACCATGTCGTTGGTTACCTACACGAAGAAATGCAAAAACTCTCTTTTCAATGTTGAACAGCTTTGGATGGCTCAACTGTGAGATTCCTATTATTGTGGGACAGTGAGAAGTGTCCAAGTAAATGGAGGAAGGAATAATTGTGTGTGGAATGGAGAGAGGGCTATGTGGCTGGAGCTCTTTTTCCTCACTGTGCCAAGTGGAGCTGATGGAGTGAGACTGATGAAGAAGAACGAAGTGGAGGAATTTATAAGGGACACGATGAGACTTCCTTTAGGGATGTGGCTGTAGTTTTAGGTACACACTCGATAAAGACAAAACCTCAAAAACATCTGCTGTCATGAGATAACGTTGGCGTTTTGTAAAAAGCTAGGCCTAATTAATATCTTGACAGAAGTTGGTGTTAGTTGGGATTTGGGATTTCTGGGTATTGGAGCGGTTAGTGTACAGGGGAACGGAGATAGCCACTAGCACTTGCTGCTATACACCAAGACACCGGCCCAGCTCATTGTCTCATCCTCATAGAAATACTTTATCCCACTAACTACGTAGTTGTTCCAGTTGATAGAGAAGAGCATCCCTTCCTTGCCTCGCCACTAATTTTGCAGCCTGGATGTAATAGATTCATTCCCCGTTATGCCACTGATCAAACGCTGTGGATATTCCATTATTGCTAATTTTATCTCTAAGTCCTTTACGTACAGGAACTTTCCAGACATTTCTAAGACACAGTGAAGGTTAGTTATAGCAACTACTACTACAAATCGACCACAATGGCTTTTTCACCAACTAACTTATATTTAGCAAGATAAGTAAATGTCTCAAGACCTATTGCACTAGTCCTCTCCGCCTACGTACGGACTACGTACACGGACTATCTATATACGCAGCCATGATATATTGGAAGGATCCTCTTTTGGGTTTCCCTTCTCTTCACACTTTTTCTCTATGATATTCTGACCATTGGCCATCAACCACATTTTCCTCTCCGTCTGCTAATCCCTCGTATTTTCCTAATCATTTTCGCCAACTTTTCCTCACGTTGTGGCTTTTTCTTGTCCTGTGACATTTAATTATAAATCGTAGACGCAGTTAATTACGTAGTTTATTTATACTAACACTGACACTTACCAATCTTATTACTCTCACTAAAATATGGAAACGACTACACAGTTTATAGTTATGCAAAATCAAGATTATCAGATCATACAATATTCATTTTGACTCGACTGGAAAAAACTTAAACGCATAACTTGATGATGGGATATTTAGCCGATGTTTTACACAAAAATTTACCTCCAAGTCCTGATAGCTTAATAATTGTACGGATCTTATAATGCGTTAAAATTAACATACATACCTATTAGGTATTGACAATTTTGTACGTTTAAAGCTTCGCTTCGTTTCCATTTTTAAACCTATGCTTGTTTTACAAGAACGTTCGCATTTAGTTCCAATTACGAAATATCCTGATCTGCATTTCTTAACACATCTGAAAATTTTGAATTTTTTGATAGTTTTTAGACTTTTATGCATCTTTGTTAGTCATACTACTTATGCATATTCATGGATTTTATCTTTATTTTGTACATCTACCTAAAGTGTATATGCGGCTTCTATTTGTAATTTTTAATGCATATATGTAATGTGTGTATTGAAACTTTTTTTTTCTTTTGACAGGGGTGGTTGACTTTCTGTCGACAGAAATATGTACGTCGAGGGCGAAAAAGTTCAACTTGGTCACTTTCATCGACACTCCAGGACTCGTTGATGGTGACATGCACTATCCCTTCGACGTCAATGAAACTCTCATGTGGCTAGGTACGCAATGCAATGAACTAGATGCACTCATTTCATTATGCTGATGAATATGCTAAATAATGTAAAATCCCTTGGCTTGGCGCATTTTTATTTATTTAGGAGAAATGGCGGATATGGTTTTGGTGTTCTTCGACCCAATGGGACAAGCTCTTTGCAAGCGGACTTTAAATATCGTTGAAAAGATGTGGGCTTCTCATAGTGAAAAGATCCGACTGTATTTGGCAAAAGCAGATGAGGCTGGTTCTGAGACCGATAGACAAAAGTGAGAGTCATCGATTAATGCATGCGACAGTTTCTAAACTAGACCTACAAAAAACTGGCCTGATGAAGTATCTTTGTATTGTATCAAAGTTGAAAGTTATGTAATTATTGCAGAGTGCTGATGCAGATTGTACAAGAACTGTGCAAGCGTCCTGGGTTGAACAGGACGGGCTTTGACATGCCAACTATATTTCTTCCAGATGCAACTAGCAAGGTTTCATTCATTACAAGCCATTCATTCTACTCTCGCGTCGTGTCTTCTTTAATCAGAAGACTTAGAAAAGACATTGGCGTATAAATAAAATTGATTTTTTTCAGCCTACAAAATGTGCTAACCAAATCGACGAAGTTTGTGTCGCTGTCGAGAAAATCATCGAGCAAACTGTTCAAAATTCTCTGAATAACTTGGAGCGAGATTGTGAGCAGTTTCAGAGACACATGCTAAGTCGGTTGGAAGTTGACAAAGCTGCCAGGAGTCGGAATCGGAAAACTTGCATCAGGAGTAAGTGATGCTTACAGTAATTATTTGCAAGTTACTCCTGAAAAATTATAAGAACGGCAGCAACTATTTCTGTTTGTGGTTTTGAGAGATAAGGACGTCCAAGTGGCTGCCAAAGACACAAATGCTTTGCCTTAACACCTAAAAACAATTCCTAAAGACAATGATGGGGAATAGGAAAGTATTTTACAAAAGGTCCATTCATTGTTATCAGTAGGCGACTGCCACGGTTTTGTTTCCATCAGCATACACAAATAAGTGGCAGGGAGAGAGATGATTCAAGACATGCTTCATTTGCTATCCTTTCACAATATCTCAAGTTCTCACACACTCATTCTACTTGAGTCTGGAGAGTTGAGACATAAGAACGAGATTGATGCATAAGAGTATCAACAGGCATGGACTTCATTTTCAACAGACGTTTAGATGGACCTATGAGACTGTGACAGTTCACAGTTCCCATATCGAAAGCTGTTAGACACAAGTGCCTGTTTTCTTGTGGAGATGTTATAATATGTGTATGCCTATTTATGTATGCAGGCACATTCCTTATATCCTCAGTTACTAATGTTTCTTATCTTTTCTCACAGGCTGGTGTATGGGCTTCCTAGGAATATTTTTACCGGTTTTGTTGTTCATGAGTTTGATTGTGGCTAATGCGACAGTTGAGGCGATGCGACAACATATTGGTTCGGCTGCTGATATCATTCGCACCGTTATTGTAAGATATAGATACATGAAATTATAGTCCATTTACTAAATAACGAAAAATTACTATCCAAAGCTAAAATAAGCCTAAAACGTTCAATTCTTTCTTAGAATCCTGTTGCTTCCGTTTGGATGATGATCCCTGCACCTTACCATTTGCAAGCCGTGACCTTTGTTGTATTTATATCCGGTGCGTTGTTAATTGCCTCGCGATTCTCACCTAGTGAACCAACCATTCCTTCTAGAGAGTTAAAAATTCTAAGGATGGCGTCCGACGTCGTTGAGAAAACTATTGACAGAAAGGTTTTTCTATATACTTTTATCAGTGATAAATTGATTATGGATTGTAACGATAACCAATGCATGTTTCTGCAATCGTAAGTGTATGGTTTTTCCTTTTGTATTTCAGAAAACAATGTATTTGGAATATCTGCGGCAAAGCGTAGCTGACGAAGACTTTGCAGAATAGGCTCTCTAGTCCCCAAAAAGTACAAATACGCGCCTAGCACAGCAATTGGCTCCCTTTTGTTCCAAAATCATATGGATTCTACCGCCAATTTCTGAAGTCTTCAAGGCTACAATTAACTTGACTAGCATTTCAAATTATGTTCGAGTTATTAAAAATGATGTCCGACTTTTTAAATTTTAGGTTTAAGATGATTTACGGCTTTTTTAATTATACATTTAAAATTATGTCCGGCTTTTTTAATTATAGATTTAAAATTATGTCCGGCTTTTTTAATCTTAAATGATAATAATTGATTTTACTTTAATGGGAGCTAGTATTAATAAGTAAGGGTCCTTCTAATTATCATGGTATTATTGTGAGAAGCTTCTAGTTTTATGGAAAACTCTAATTAAATACGAAGTATATAGTTGTGTGCAGCTTTTAAATTTCCTTTCCCCTGAAGCTGCTTAAAGTAATTGTTTGGCATTCTAATACGATTCAATGCTTTCAAAATATATCTACATTTATGTATTACGCGTTGCTCCCTAAATTATATACATACAAATGTTGAGCAGATTGGATTTTAGAAAAAGCAGATGGGACTAGGAAATTCTACCATTATGATATTAAACGTAAACAAGTTAAATTAAATATAATATTGATTAAATTACCCATTTTTATAAAACTAGTTTGAAAATCTGAGAATGTGTGACTTGGAGTTGTGAAAAAATACAATTACCTAAATGTGATAATAACACTATCTCAGTGACATATATATTTTAATCGCTACATATACAGTCTTCACTCTAAAGGCTGGATTTTCTAGCCCCAAAATATGTGTCACACTAAATGGGGCAGTTAACAAGAATTTAGCAAATGAAACGTGTAACAAATAATAAATTTCTTTGTACCTACTACTGTTCATTATTCTTTTGATAAATGTACCAAAAAGTCCGGTAGGTATTATAAAATTTACTTTATTGTTCAGCTTTGAAAGTTTGTAACATTAATTTACCGGCTATTACACTGCACTGGTGTATGTAATTATTAATTTAAATGTTAATGCATATATTGATATCTGTACTACCAAACCAAATTTAAAGATGTTATGTCATTAACGATACAAAAGATTAAATGTATCACGAGCATTTAAATAGTAATCCTGCATTCCATTTTGCAATGTGTCTGTTGCAAATAAATTGTAAAATGTGCTACTATGATATTTTGATGGTTCTGATATTTTAAAAACGTGCCTTTCACTAATTGAAAATAAATACCTTTTCTGCAATCTTGCTTTGTAATTATTGTCTATCTCCAATTTCTCATATATTTACTGTCATCTTTTAGAATATGTACCATTATTATCGCTAATTAACATTGTATCAAGCGAAAGAAAAATAAATATTATCGAGTCTGTTAAAACTGCTGTGGTACATATTGTGATTTAAGAAGCAGTTTTTTTTTCTGGATAAAGAGACTGTTTCATGCAAACAATACATCTGATAATATGTTGATTGTGGAGTCCCTATAAGAGTTAAACAATTTAAATAATAACGCAATATTGAAAAACTGTGATGAGTCTTAAGACTCATCACTAAATCTCTAAATTTCTAAAAAAATATTTAAACTATTCTGTTATATTATCAATTATCATAGTACTAAAATTATTTTACACTACTCATCGCCAAACATCAATACGGAAGCAGTGATAAAAAATCACATTTGACTGTTGCGTGTGTCATAATGAGTAATATCACACGTATTATGATTACAATTTCAATGTCTAGACTTTAGACACCCTATGCAGATGACATTATTTGTCTTTATTCCTATTACAGTAACCTAACATTCTGATTCTTGGTTTGCCATATGGACAACGTTCACTGAGCAATATTTAACAGTATAAGATAAAGTAATTGGAAAGATAGCTAATTTTAAAGAGAATAAATAGTCTCATAGCTTTGGAGGTGACAAAGATTTATTTTAATTTGAAGTAAATTAAAGACTTGCTCATTTGCTGGAGTCGAGTCCTTAGAGTATTTCAAAAAATGAGGCCAAATTGCAAGATAATTAGTAAATCCCTATTAAATAGAACATTGACCTATTGCAATTATAGAAAGTTGCAAATGAAAAGGACGTCATGCCTTAATCTATTCTTATTTTAAATTCAGAACGAAGCATTAACAATTGCAAAGCAAATTATTATTACTGCCGTTGCTGATTCTATCGAAATCCTCTCAATCACTGACATCCAATTACTATTTAAAAGGACACGGAAAAACAGTTACCTATCACTAATATATTAGGTATTGATGATCATTAAGATAATTTGAGTAATCAATGATTTGAGTGGAGGATAGGAGACGTCTCTATCTTCATGATTAAGTGTTCAGTTGGAATTATTATAAATGGAATGTGCAATAAAATTAAATACAGAATACCAAAACACCAACATCAAATAAGTACAAAATGAACATTTCTTTGCGCCAAGAGCATATTTATAATACCGTTGCACCATAATCAATCATTTCCTTTCCAAAATAAACCTTCGCCTGGGTGTGATGATTTCTTTTAGATCATAACGATCATTATTGAATTGACAAACAGCGAAAGATTTCCTTACTTCAGCCAGCATTATTCCCGCAAAAAATATTTCTTAATCATACAACTTAAATTCCGCCTACACAGTTAAAAAGCATACCAACAGAAACACTTTAGGAGGGAGGGATTCCTAATTCCTATATTTCTTGGATTACATCCGATGGAAATGGCTGATCTGCCAACGCTGTAAAGTGACACTTATGATTGACATAAAACTACTTGAGTTTTGATTAGTTATATGGATTTTTGAAAGTATATTGAACCTAGAGTATGCCTTCAATTATAATGAGCACCCTCGGTTGGGATCATGCAATGTTAAATAATCAATACAGAAGTATTTATTTTTGATTTTATTACATCATATAATATAAAAGTATACACCATATAATATATAAATCTTTTAGAAATTTAAAAGCAGATCTTTCAGTCTTATGGGTAACTATTGAGAACATTTTTTCACAAAATGACAGGAAAACAAAGGATAAAAACTGACTATGATGAACATTGAAATGAACTTATTAAAGAGAGTACCTATGACATGCAGACGTAATATCATATTCATATCCATAGTAATG
>JAAAYG020052538.1:0-11041 GCA_009936455.2 Tomocerus minor
CGTGGCTTCTTACTCGTGGCTCTTACTCGTGTCTTCTGTATTAATACATAGGGATTCACATGTATTATTAATACATGCAAATCTCTATGGCCCCACAATAATGAAACTTACTGTATATCTTTTATGCACAGTAACCCAAGAGAAATTAACCTTTCCTGAACTATTCCAAACAAGATAAACCTACGCAATAATATTTCCCAGCTACTGTCATAATCAGTTCCCCTGACAAATCAATAAGCTCTTGTTAATTCACCCATTCCCTGAAAAATTCCATTAAAATCAAAGGTTATTACATCTTACCCTTTAAAACAGCTACAGCCATGGTTTCGGAATTTCCCATTTCCCACCCAATTTTGATAGGCACATGGGATAAGTGGGAAATTATGAAGTGGTAAAAGTGGGAATCAAACTGGGAAATTGGGAAGTATCACCTGATTTTCGGCCTTTGTATGTTTTTCAACTACCCAATTTCCCACCCAGTTGGCCTTTTTATTCCCCCTTTTCCCACTGGGAAATTGGGAAGCTTCCCACTTTCCAATTTCCCAGTCGAAACCATGGCTACAGCAACACTATAATAATTCAAACTCATGTCACAAATGCACATTTGCATTTAGATATTTACATGGCACCTTCCGTTACTTCAATTTAGTTTTTAAGGGAATTAATAAAATAGTTGTCACCAGCTAATTACAGAAGAATTCCCATTTGTGGCTTAAAGAATAATTATCTTATATTGAAATGTAAAGTCAGGCCAGAGCTGTTTTTTTAATTCTTACTTCTTTTGATCCGCATCTGGTTGTACGTATTTATAATGCCGTCTCTTGTTGCTCGCCGTATTAATTCATGGTCGTCACTCCAGAAATTCTTCTGCGACACAATGTTATTGTGCAAATGCTCTTTTGCGAAAATTGCCGCCTCTTTTCCACCATGGCCATCGAAGACGCCAAAAAAGGCGTAAGCAACAAGACTTGAGTCCTCAACAGGATTATAGATGACCTGGTAAATGTCTTCATTAGCAGACATCTCTCCTTGGGTGGTGTATGCAGAAATTCGCAGATTTAATTCTACCCTTATCTTCGCCGCCATGGCTGGGACACAAAATAAAATATTAAAATTTTAGTTACCCATGTTGACTTTGGAATTCTGCTTCCTGGCAGTCTCTCAATTACAGTATCTTTTAACAGGTGGATGTATAGAAAAGTTACACAATAAATGGGATATTCCCCCTGCACCGAAACCGAATCATGTTCACAATGTGTGCAATTTGAAAAAGATTCCTAGTACTCTGAGATTGGAAAAAATGATGCATATTTTAACTAATCGCCACAAGTAGGAAAGTATCATTGTTATAATGCTATTGGCAACAATTACTACGTTTGCAAATTGAAAAATTGTGAGGGGATGTTTGACATAGTACAGTAATAAGGTGAATTTTGAGTTGAAAAAAAATATATAACACATTCGTAAACGAAAAAATCTTCAATTGGAATTATAATATGTAACGGATCTATTATGTTTTCTACTTTGATATGCGATAATAATGATAAAACTTTGCTGATTGTCACTTACTTTTTGAATTGATGGATTTTGGTTGCAAAACGATGATAAGATGATCTTCTAAGAATGACTTGAATAATTAGTCAAAGAATTCCTACTCCGAAGCGGAAGAAAATGCAAATAGCGATGGTATAGTTTAACAAAAGAAGTTTAAATAACTCCAACACACTAAACGACACAACTATTCGTTAAACTGTGCGAATATCCAGATTGCAAGTAGAGTTATTAGTTAAAAGTTATTTGTTCATCAGGAGGCTTATTACAGGAATTGGAATATCTGGGCTGAGTGTAGATGAATCTATTGTTACGTATTGTCAAGTAGGTATTAATAAACGTCGCCTATTCACTTCAAAGTCAAAGTAAAGCAGATAGTCTTATTTATAAAATATATTTTATCAGGAATATTCCAACATTTCCAACGTACTCGCAGTGCAGTGTCATAAATATCGTGTGAACATGAAGCAGCAGAGCCCATTATAAGTAACTGGAGCTGGCTGCCTAGATTTGCAATTCTTAAATGGCATAGGCAATTAAAGATCTGTTTTATGATATCATGAACCAATAAATTTCTCAGCTATCAATCAGCACTTCCTGCACTGCAACGTGTTAGAGGCTGGGCGTGATCGTGTCAACGCTCAAATGTAATTAAATATTGCATACTAAAAGAAATAAAATTGATGCTCTGTTTTTGTGTACATCGATATCTTGTTATATAACACAGAGCTTTATCGCAAGAAATGACTACATAAACATGGCAAAGTTAAATAATAACCTAAGCAAAATAAGAATAAAATATGCTTCTCCAGTATCCTCAGACTTTAATTATTTTGTTATTTTTAGGTGCATTTTTATTGTTTATTTTCAGCTGCAGTTTTATTAGCTTTATGATTTCTGCTTATTACTTGTCGAAGGCACAATGCTACAAGTACTATACAAGAAGCATCAATTAAAAGGACAGACATTTTGAGATTGCTAGACATGCTGCTGATGAATGGCGTCACACTATTTAGGTAACAGATTTAGAACTTCCTAGCTTTATCCTGTCTCTACGTAAGAGTTTCAAAAATGTCAGGGAGAAGACGGAAGGCGTTCTGTTAAAAAGTTTGGCAAAAATGAGAAAGAAATAAAACTCGTATGGCTGCTCACTGCATGGATTCTGGATATCATAAAATTTAGCACGCACACCTATACTAAATTCTTATATTGTATTGTCACTACTATCTGGAAGTTCCAATTCTTCAAGGATAAATTAATGGCTAAACTACAGAGCTATGACTATGGGAGCTGCAAGATAACCTGGCATTGCATGATGTCATACTTTCTAACAAACACAATAAATTTGCTAAAAATGATTAGCAATAAACCCGATAAAATCAAAGCAGAAGTCATATAATACTTATCAATGTGTGGTTGATGTCGATATTTATAACCCTGAAGACCAGATATGCAATTACGTCCTTTAATTTTGTCAAAAATATTATTTCACTTCTCCAATACTTTTCACTACCATTTTCAATAATAATTCCCATCAGAAGTTGTAACAAAAATGTGAAAAAACGGCATAACCAGTAACCACAATAGCTGCAGACAGAAAAGAGAACACAGAGTTAATACCATGGATAAATATAGAGTACCTACATATAGGGCATGCTTTATGTCCATTACTCTCAATCAAAATACCAAAAAAATGTAGTGTACTTCTTAAAATATCGTACGGAAATAAAGTCTTTTTTGGCATACTGTAATTTAAAAGGAATATTATATTTCAATGTTTTTCTGTGGAGGTGTCTGAGACATTCATAAACGTTTTGGAAACAGACTTAAATGTGACACTTACGCCATGCGCCATACCAAACCACGTTGAAAACATGGCTATTAGTGAAGCTGCCAGATATCCTGGTATAGAAACAGTGTAGCACATTTTAATAGATACTTATATACAAAATATGATTAGCAATAAAGGAGCTAGAAATTACATTGAGGCGAAAATGTTGCATGCTACTTTTTACCTAGCCTTGTATTGTGTTTTTATTTATTTTAAAATTGGAAACAAAAAAATTCAAAATCCGTTTGAGCTGCATTCACAAAAATGTAAAACCCTTTTTTGGATTTTACCTAACCTAAACTAAACAAACTAGATTAAAATATTGTCAATCAAGCATCAAAAAGGACTACAACCACATGCAAAAGAAAATTACACCAAAAATAAAATGTTGTTAAAAAGCGTCCCTCCCACCACGTTTAGAAAGTGAATTTAGAAAGTATTCATTTGCGTCCAACAGGGGTGCGGGTGGTTTTCTTCTTTGAATAAGTAGCCTTAGAAGGTCCCGGAGTTGTTTTTTTGCTCTGCAGAAGATTAATAATCACTAGTTAACAAAAAAGGTTACTGATGACTTGATGTAAATATTGTTAGTGATCTGTTATATCACTGGTTGAGGCAAAATCGGTTAACCCAAACTTAATACCGGTAGGTTCTAGCTTGTTACTTTTAATCTTCTCCCTCGCATGCATCGTGTACGACAAATTTTCTCTGATTAGTTTAAGATGATTAAATATCAAATACTTAATTATCATTCATCAATAGCTCCAGAATCGTTTAGTAATAGATTTTCAAACTTGTAATTTTGTGAAAACTTCTATTGATGACAGCATAGTAATGAGGAATGTCTTTAAAAGACAAAATTTAAGTTCATTCAGTTCAAAAAAGAATGATAAAACACCACATACATGAACAACGAAAGATCAAATGATGAAATATGATAGGCAAGCTGAAAGGCTTAGAATATGGTACAACTTTGAATTTTTTCAATTCTACCGCCCAATATCGCATGAATCAAAACCTTTAAATTTCCTGTTAAAATAACACTAGCCGATGGTAGGGTAAAAGTTAACTCTGGAGGCAAAAATATGCAGCCAATGAAAATATGGGAAAATGGCGTGGTCGCTTAACCTTCAGATTAAAAATTATAACGGTTAAATGAGGTTAAAAGGGTAAAACATTAAAATAAACTTATTATTTTAATGTTTTACCCTTTTACCCTTTTGGTGCTCAATTCGGTTTAAAAGTCTTTGGAAATTCGCAGACGCTATATTACAGGTACATAGTGAGAATTGTGGCATACATCATCAAGTTTGGCAGTTATAGATAAAAGGCAATAACGGAATAAAAGATACCTCGGTCGGGAGAGTTTTTGGACTTTCAAACATAACAGTAATTGCTGTGATATTCTCAGTTACAGTCACTTTGTTCACCCAATTGTTTTCAGCAAGTTCCACTAAGATCTTGGACACGTTATATTTCTCCCCTTTACGTAATAGGCCCCTGGATATTTTATTTTTGTGTTCCTCCTCAACGGAGCGGATTTTGTTAACTGCCTCATCGTGTTTAATCCTATTCCAAAGTCCTTTACTTCCAACGATGAGACATTTATCGATGTTGAGGTTCAAGGTATAGTAAAAATGATTAGGGACTGGGGACATGAATAAATCGTTCGTACGTCTGTAAAAATTAAAAAATTATCGTTTAAAAACGGACACAAAATGTTACCAATTAATTTACGATTAAATATCTTTTTAATAAGCAGTAGTAGTTGTGTTCATGACATTTATGCAGACCAAAATATTTGTTGTGGTGTTACCTGTGGTAATATTATGCAAATGTGATATGAATAGTTAGTATTAAAAAATAATTATTAGTAGTTGAAGAAGCAAAACAACTTACACGGTTGCACTGTTTCCTTGGCTGCTTTCTGTAGGGTGCTGCTGGTTGTGCATACAGATAACATCCCAGTCTATTTCCACAGAATTTTCGGCTTTGTAGCCAAGAATCACTTCAGAGTCTCCAACATGTGCTCCATATAGTTTTCCCTTTTTAATAAATACGACAGACGCGGTAGTTCCAGCTGTTGATGAGTAACCGGAACTGCTACTTGGACACTCCCCTGTACATAATTATAAATTTCCGATAGTACTTAAAGAATTGATAAGGAAAAAATGAGATGCGACAACAACACTTTACAATATGTCATACTCATACCACATATTTACATTTAGGTATTTACATGGCACCTTCCAGTTCTTTAATTTAAATTTAAACGTAATTTATTAAATAGTTTTGACCAACTAAGTATAATATAAGAACACTAATTTCTAGTTTTAGCAATAGTGAGAACTACCAATAGAAATAATATTTTTTTAATTCTTACTTCTTTTGTTCCACATCTGGTTGTAAGTATAAAGAAAGCCGTCTCTTATTGCACTCAATATTAATTGATCGTCGTCAGTCCAGAAATTTTTACGTGACACAATGTTATCGTGTAAATGCTCTTTCACGAACATTGCTGCCTGTTTTCCACCTTCGCCATCGTAGACACCAAAAAAGACGTAAGCAACAAGACTGGAGTTCTCAACAGGCTTATAGATGACCTGATAAATATCTTCATTGGTAGGCCTCTCTCCTTGGGTAGTGTAGGCAGAAAATCGCAGATTTAATTCTTCACTTATCTTCGCCGTCATAGCTGAGACACAAAATAAAAGATTAAAATATTAGTTATGCTGACTTTAGAGGCAATGTCTCTATTATCGCTAATATCCATTAAATAGGTGGATTTTTGGAAAAATTCGACTATAAATGGGTTATTTGCCCTACACCGTAACCAAACCATGTTCCCAACCTGTGTAATTTGAAATAGAACATTCCCACTACTATTATTGGCTTGGATAATACGGATGACCCATATTTTATCTTATCGGCGCAGCTACGAATGCGTCATCATAGTAACCTGTGAAGTGATTGCGCAATATTTGAATAGGGTTCATCACTTGCGCATATGTTACGTTTATGCATAGCTTGGCCAACGCCTCCTGTCATGTGTTCGAGAGTTACCTTGCTAACAGTCGGACGGACGTACGGATAGAATAGTCTGTAATTCTATAAAATCTCCAAGGGTGAACTAAAACCCAACACCGCTCGAGAAAATCAAGAAAATCCGTAAATCAACTCTTACAGAAGTTCATTGGTTTGATATGAAGAAATAACTTTTACAATTGAATATTACTGTGCTGCCTGCTAAATGATAAATGTGTGTACCATTACCATTGAAGTAATTAGCTACTAAAATGTTGAACAACTTCAAATGTGTGCATAGTGAGGATTTTGGGAGATATTTGATATCCGAGAAGTATTTCAATCAGGGAGACGTCGTTTGGGAAGAAAACCCTCTGATTTCTGGACCAGCCACATTGTTGGATGTTTCCCCCGATGAAATTCAAAAAATCCATTGTGTTAGTTGTTGCGAAGAAGTAAACAACGAGCAGAAATGTCCTCATTGCCAATGGCCATGTTGTTCGGAGATTTGTTCTCAGGTATAACTAACGAATGACAATAATTATTAGTGACTGTCAAAACAGTCAGTTTATTGAAATGCTAAAAATTAAAAAAAAACATTCTTGTCACGTCTGTCATTTTTGGTTTACATTTACAAAGCGGTAAAAAGGATCATTAATTAAATATATTTGTAAATAAAGCATTCTCAATCGTGTCAATACAGATGGAAAAGCACCAGAAATTTGAGTGCAAGATCTTTTCGGCACTGGAGGTTCAAGCAACAGACAGTAACTATAGAATGTTAATCTTCATGCGAATGCTGCTTTGCAAAGATGTGGACCCTGAAAAATATGACAAATTCCTGACGATATATTTTAAAGAATTTGAAGAAGTTGAGGAAGTCAGAAAGAAGCGCGAAGAATACACAAAGATGATTTGGAAGTTCCTTGCAGAGGACTGTCAAATGAAAGTCACAATGGAGGAGGTCTCTCAACTGTATTCAGCTTTTCAAAGCAACAACTTTGAATTTTCTGCCACTGAAAATGATTTAGAGTAAGTTTTCAATTATAGAGATGAATATAATTAAATATCCTTTACCATTTTCTAATTACAAAGTTGTTATTTTTGCGCCCGTGCCTTACGCCATTAGCATTAAAAATTCATGTACCACGTTTTGAAAGAAATTCATGAAAAAAACTGGGTTTATGATTCTTTAGCTGATGAAATAATGACAACCATTTCCTCATATTATCCCTAATTTCTAATTTTAAAATTGAAGGTTGTACAATGTCAATAAACATAGGGGTAACAGCACAGCTCTATTCATCTCAGCATAGCGCAAAGGAATGTATGACGACCTATATCGAGGATTTGAGGGCGCGATGGCCCCTTGGAAAACAATATTCATGTGAGCATTTGAAAAATAAGTACCTAGTAATTTCTTGCTAATTCCAAATTACACCATTTACATCAAAAAAGTTGCAAACTCAGTTTTAGATCCGCGAAAATTTAAATTTCTTTTTCACATGACTTCACTATTTTTTGAGATTGTGTAACCCTCAATTTTAGAATCCCAAATTAGTCATAAATACTTACATACGGAAATTGTCAATCGCTGCTTGACATTAACCTTTTGGCTCCCAACTAAGTATGTCTTGAAGTCATAAAACACCTTCCTGTGATCGAATACATCAATACTCGTATTTCGAAAAACCCTTTGCCACGACCAAACATGCTAATGTCTTGTATTTCAAAAAACACTCTCCAAAGACCAAAGGCCTCAAAATACATGACATTGTTGTATTTCAAAAAACACTCTCTAGATACCAACTACGTGTACGTCTCGTATTTGACAATTGTGCCACTGTTCATGAACATTTTCTCAAAATATTTACATTTATGCAGAAGATGTCCTTGAATTGCGGAAAATATGAAATTATTGTATTTCTCTGAAAACGTACAAAAACTATTTATGTAGTTTATACTTTATACATACACAACAAAGATAGCTAAAAAATAACTTAATTATAAGTTTGGATTTAAATAATTATCAGATTAATCATTTGACTTGACGATTACATTTTTGTGTCCTCAAATGAGAATAGTGCCAATGACGATTACTAGGTATTGCGGTAATGTGCTAAACTTTTTTTAGATGATTTGTATTTCTGGGTGCTATTTATTTTATTTCGGACTTTGAAATTTTCGTTTCTCGGTAGTAAAATATTTTATATTCGCTAATGACCAGAGTAAACTGGTTAACAAAATATATTTCAATAATAAAATGTAATAAAAGCCCAAAAAATAGCACCCTTTAAATCCAAAATGAATGTATTCTCTATTATATTCTCCTAGAGTCAAATATGTAATCCTAATTTAACTACAAAATAATTTTTACTTCCCAATTTTGTAAATTACCTGAATATTTTTCAAGAAAAAAATGTGGTCAGGGGAAAGTGTTTTATTGGAATTCACGGTAAAAATATTGAATATTTTATAGCAGTTAAAATTTGAGGCGACAAATTGGTTTTTCGAAAATCGTAACCATAGCAATTTACTGTGCATTCTTCAACTATATATGGGAGCTAAAAGGTTAAAAAGATATTTATGTGAGAGGATTAAAAAATAAGTCGTACATTTTTTCCTATAACTCCTGTTGTCCTAATTATACAGATATAACGGTGAAGGATCGTATCTCTATGGAAGTCTTTTCGCTAATAGTTGTAAGCCGAATCTGCTATTTTCATTTGCTAAAACGACTGAAGAAAATGGAGACACGAATTGGATGATCCGCTTTAAAGCAAGAGAAAAAATAGAGCCGGGCGTCATGTTGACTATAGCCTACAATGAAGCCAATCTAGCCTTTGGTACTGTCGTCCGACGATATCTAATTTTCAAAGCTCACAACTTCTTCTGTATGTGCATTCGCTGTACCGACAAGACGGAATGCGGAACTTACTTCCAAGCAATGGTCTGTCCAGAATGCAAACAGGGGAATCTTCTTCCCGAAAATCCGATTGAAATAGGCCAATCTCCTTGGAGCTGTGACAAGTGTGTCTTCACACAAGATGCACATACGGTGATGTCTAATTTAGATGATTTCTGTACATTCCCGTTTTCTTTGATGAAAGTTCCGGACGAGGAGGAAGAATTTTGGGATATGGGGAGGGACGAGGTGGAAGAAGTCGGGGATTTGGAGAAGGACGAGATGGAAAAAGCATCGGAATTCCTGGAGTTGGCCGACATGTACATTGAAACCACCCGCGGTGTTCTTCATCCAAATCATTTCTTGGTGAATATCTGCGCCATGCACTGGCTTCTTGGAAGTGACTTCATTGACGATCTCCTTTCTCCGGGAAAATCCGCTGGATTTTT
Source organism: Tomocerus minor (assembly GCA_009936455.2). Classification (NCBI taxonomy): domain Eukaryota; kingdom Metazoa; phylum Arthropoda; class Collembola; order Entomobryomorpha; family Tomoceridae; genus Tomocerus; species Tomocerus minor. Next base: position 9,758 of record JAAAYG020052538.1, read on the forward strand.
GTTTGCAAAGATCATCAAAAGAGTAAACATTTATGTTCCTTTGTGTCTGAAGTTCATGCCATGTACTGGTTCTGGTGAGTTGAAGGCGCTAATTATTATTTTCTTGTCTACAATATATCTTAATTTTAAATATATTCCAATCAATGAGTTTTAATATTTTGCAGTGGATTTGCTGATTGCTGCCGCTACGGTATATGCTGCATATACGCTGAAATCTGACGATATGAGAACATTTGTGGAAGAAGATTTTCCACTTTCCTTTAAGTTGAGAATTTGCCGTCGTATTGCTTCTTTTATCAAAAAGAGTTTGGAGTGGAAAAATTTGTATCCATTGGGGATTGAAAATGAAGATTCAACATGGAACGTGTATCTTCTGTGGTTCAAACGGGTTGTAGAATGCGAGATCGAAATAATGTGCCAAGAGGAATTGGCTTTGACGTCCCTCCGCTTTCTCTTTTAGCATACTGGATTTTCAAATAAATTTCATTTTCAAAGAATCATCAAATCTTTCTAATTCTAATTCGGCAACCCCTAATTGGTAAAACTTGACTAATTGAAGTCAGTTTAAAAGCCTGAAAATGTATGCTAATAACAGCAATGTCCAAATATATAAGTCGCGATTGGATGCGCGTTTCCTAATAAACAAAATGTTTGTACACCAATTTATGCATTGCTATACTAAAAATGAAGCCTACTAAAATGACGACTTCAATACTGCCTGAGCTATGATTATTCTTCCAATTTTTAAAGCACATATGCTGACGTGGTTGCTTGTTTTCATCAAGCTTGCAAATGCTGCAATACGGTTTTACTCATGTCCAAAAATGATATTTTCTCAAATGTCACAATGACTGCACTTTCAGAACTAGAATTAAATGTACGACGCTATGATTTCTGTCCCCAGCCACCATTATAGAGTATACAGTAGTATATGGGTACTCCTGTTCTTCAATTTTCACAACTTTTCCCTTTTATTTTGCTAATTTCAATTCCATCCTTCCATTTTCAGAAACCTATTCTAGTGATTTAGTTCTATTTTTGCCGTAATATCTTCATAATTTTAAAATGCTTTGGAATTCGGAAAATGACATTCCAAAACCTCGAGCAAATGGCGACTTCCTTGGTAGCAAGATTGTTACAGCCGGCGTATCCTTCCAAATAACTACGCTATCCAAACACACTGTCAGATAGACCCCTATTAAAGTCTGGGTATACACCTCACACTGTAACTACGCTATATCCCTATCACCGCAAGCTCGAGACACACTACTTTCTTCGGCAGCT
>JAAAYG020052560.1:0-11037 GCA_009936455.2 Tomocerus minor
CAATGAGTTTCTTTTGCTTATCTTTGTTGGTGGCCAATCGGTAGGAGAGCATTGTCAGCGTTGTGGCCGTTGTGTCATATCCAGCAAATAGGAAAATAATAGCTTGAGCCATTACTGTGGTCTCTGTGATGCCCAACTTTTGGAATTGTGGAGTGGAAGTTTTGTCCAGCATTTCGTTCAACAGATCAATGAAATCATTATATTTGGCCCCGGCCTTTTTTCTTCCTTTCATTATATCCCCCAATACTTTTGCAAAAAATTGCAGAACATCAAGAGGTATAAACGGACTAAGACTTGCGATTCCAGGGAAAGTTTCTAAAAATAAAACGTTTTTGTTATCTGTTGAGCAATATCCTTTGACAATGGGTAGTCAGTCCCCAAAAGCTATAATTAGATTCATTGTTGAATTTAAATATCCTTGCTCCTTGGGGCATTTATTAATATTTATCCTGGACTGTGAAACTGTTATGTTATAAGCAAAATAATTGCGAAAGATATGAAAGCAAATTCATCTTAAAAAAGGGAAAATATGCCGACACCACAGTTCACAGAGCACCGCCCACGATTGGGAGGATAGACAAATAATTTGGTAATTTGTGGTCTACACATGTTCATCCTTTAACTCGATTTTCGAGCAAAATATTTGTAAACGCCCTTTTAGTTTTCATGTAAAATTATTTTGCTAGACGGAGCGGCACATTAATGTTAGCAAACTTTGCTTGCCAACAAAAGTTAATTTTGAAGCGGATTGCCCACCCAAAACCATTGGCCGATCGGTTCTCAGCAGATTACACGGGTTTAATTTCCTTGCAGCATTTTACTTCGTCAGAATTTAAGTTGTACTCTTTTAGCGCAACGTCCAGGTAGCCTTAAAAAATTGTACCGATCGAAATTAAAATATTTTTGAAAAATAAACTTACGCACAACTGCCATCATGAAATTCACTGGCTCATCATCGCCAGTAAGTCTGCGGGTCATCTTGACAAAAATATTGTCGGGGTCATTGATAGCCGAAATCCTTGTGCCGAATGCACATCTTGCCACCACATCCGTTGTTAAGCACGAATAAATCCTAAAATTATCAGAATATTTCAATAATCTCGAATTAAAATCAGGGGCATATGAATGACAAACGTAACTGTTGAAGGGTGCCTCAATGATTGGCAGTTCCTACAGGGTGCAGACTAATAAACAAAAGTAACCTATTCAGTGTTAACATGGACAGTTATGGCAAATATGCAAAATCCATCTTTCTCCAGTTTTAGAGCAACCGATTTTGAAATGTAATATCTCAAAAAAACGAGCTCAACTGTCCCATGGTCAAGTCGGGATGGATTTTCTTTAGCTATTCAAACAACGGAGAAATAAATACGTTTGTCCACACTACAAGTATTTTTACTATTCCACCAAATAATTAATTTTGAAACTTGTAGCCTGTTTTTCGGGAAAACCCCTACGACACGCCCTCTGCATATGAAAGGCATACGTTTTTAGAAATAATCAACTTCCTAACTACTCCGGGAGCTGAGATAAACGGCTTTTGCGTATCATTGAGGTACCCTTATAGGTTAACAAAATAATTACTTTTTCACATCGAATTCCTGGCTATCAGTTTTACTAGTGTCTTTTATGTGATTGAAAAGTTCCGTTATAGATTCCATCATTTGGTAGCTCATAGTTCGTATTTTTCCTGTTGTTAAAGTAGGAGTGCAAAAGTTCCGAACAACTTTCCATTTTTCCGCTAAAAATTTTAATTTCTTTAACATTCCTTCAAAATATAATAAAACTTTGGAAAATGTTTTTAATAAAGGCAATAAAAAAATACCGGGGAGGATATCCATCATTTCATTAACTAGAGGGTGGCCAAAATCCAAAATTCTCTTGTCATGAAAATGATCAAAGTCTTTGATAAAGATTTGACGAATGACATCTGGGTCCGTGACGAAAATGTGAGGCGCTCTCCCTTCGTACTCCTGAAATTGTTAACAATGTTACTAAATCCTTGTCATATTGTATGACAAAGTTTACTTTGTCACATTTTAGAATAGTTTTCAAAAACTTACTCCCCAAATTGATCCGTACTTCTTGGAATTACTAATATCTTCCTCATGAATAATTAATTTGTGTGAATTGGGATAACTGCCCAGTATAAAATGAGGCTTTATCACAGGGATACCCTTCATCTTTTCTAGCTTTCCGTAATTCCATCTTGCATAGACGATGAGCCCTGATACAACTCCTACCAGAGCCGTGACTATAAAATACAAGATTGTTTCCAACATTTTCGAAAAATTTGGGTGTCTGAGAAATGAGCGGTTTAAGTTTAACAAACGCAAGAAGATTGCAGTGGCAGCTCTTGTATCACTTTTTAGTGACTGAATGCTCAAATTAATTTTGCATGAATTATTTGCTAGCCAGATACGTACATGTTATGTAATCAACGCTGGAAATTTTTGTTGAGTCTTAACATGGCATATAGGTAGATAATGTTTTTTACGTTATCTAAATTACACTGAGTACCAAAACATTGGATGGATACGACCTTGTTATTTAACTTTGATGCATTGTATTCACACTGAAGTAAAAAATATAACTCGTCATATCTGGACAAAAGATGTCTATCATCATCTGTGTAAGATATGAAATTATATTTAGTGCTTATATGATATTAAATACACTACATATAGAAGTAGAGTAGGATGGTGTATGCAAAACTTTGTATATTATGGCAATGCAATGATATGCTCAATATATATCTATTATGTACAATTGCTTGTCAATTCGCTAATTAATATTTAACTAGCCGGCACAAAAGAATTGCTTCGTTTAGGGGTGTACGGCTGAAATGTACACATAACATTACATCTAAATTCCATCGTCAAGATTTCAAAATAACTCAATTCCTGGAAATTATGGATAAAATAATAAAAAATTAAAAAGATTGATTGTGTACATATATGTTTGATAGGAGCTTTGGAATCGGCATTACACTTTATAATTTTTGATGAATTCGTATTTTTAGCTTTCAAATTACGAACTTCTCTAAAAAGGGATAACTTAAAAACAATTTAGTACATTAGTTATTTATATATTGTTTCTGGTCTAAATACCATAATGACCATTGCGCACCGGGATTTTGAAAATTAGTGTTTCCTCTAGTTGGTTTAGTCAAAATCTTTGACTAAAAGTGTGTTTTGAGGGAATATGACGAATTTTGGTCAATGTCATTGTAAAATAACTGAATGTAAAATATCTGGCTGAACGGTTATAAAATATTTATATCTATTTACGATGTCGCACATAGCAGTACAGTTAAATATTATACTTATTATTTCACAATAAATATAACTATATATATGTTTTCCAACAAACATCATGAGGCTGGAGTATGTCCACTCCTTTGTTCACCATAAGTGATTTTCACCTTGAAAGAATTATAATATTATTAGGACTATTTGACTGTTACATATTCATAGCTCAACTTTATTTATATAGTGGAGATACATATGCATGCCGTTGATTATACGCTGTTAGTTTTTTGTTTTCACACATAGACCATAGTAAAACGGATATAATACAGAGTAGCTTTGGGAGGGGGAGGGACATTAGGGAGGGGCTATAAAGTCCTGATTTAAGCAAAACCGCTAAGAGAGGAGCAATGACATGCACATTTTTGAAATTGCCCCATATTTTTCGAGGACATCCTGACCGACATTTCCAAAAACATAAGTCTATATTAGAAAAATTGGGGGATTTGTGGAGTGGGAATAATGCATTGGAAAAATGTATATCGAACTTTCCGGACCACTTAGAAGAAGACAGTCGTGACCCTGGCTTTTTAGAGCCACAGACCTTACCTTGAATGACAATTGCAGTAGTACGTTTATATTTAAGTTGGAACTAATGAACGAAGTGTCTCAATCCGATTAGGACATGACCTACGTCCATCCTAACATTCTGGTTTCACACATTTCTAAAATCAACGTTCTTTTAGACACTAATGTATCTGTAGTAAATGACCTGAAAATATCCGCATTGGTCCAAAAGTTGGGCCTAGAGCTGCGGAAGACCCAGGTAGTCTCAATAGATACCCATAATCCCCGTCGTGTCCTCATTTTTGAACTCATGAGTCCTATCGGCCTCTAGATAATAAAGAAAATGCGAATCTTGTATTTCATTTCGTTCTTAAGAAATCGTGCAAATAAGGGAATGGCTGACAGGCAGACAGACAAACAGAAAGACAAAACATTTCTATACAGAGATCATTATGGCTACTAATAAATTAAGTTGTTAGTTAAATACACAGAGCGACATTCTCCATCCACAGACAGACAGATATTTTACGCATTGGACCCACCGAGTCCGCAGACTATCACTGCAATGCAATGCAATGGTGTAAATGGTATAAATGTAAAATGTGCTCTCTCAATTGTCTCAAGTTCTCTATTGAACCCTCCTTGAAACTGATAGTTAGTAAATGCATACATGCTTTGCGACTTTAACAATTAATTATCTACTGATAAAAAACGCTTCATACAAAGCCGCAGCTTGCAGATAATTCTATTTGAATTTGGACTCCATAGTCCGGGAATGAAAAGATGAAAAAGATGATTATTATTTGCCTCGCTTGAATAATAAACCTTTCAATTTTTACACTTTGTAGCGAACACTAAAAAAGTATGCTATTCAATAATGGAATTTTTTCATGATGTACATTTCTGCTAAAGAAGGGCAGTCGTTTTTCTTTCAACTAAATCGGGACAGACAAGACTTGATTTTCGATTTTTAAACCCGGTTCAATGTTTACAAAGTTATTCTCATAACAGTTTTGCTTTACAGGTGATAGGAAAAGCCTCTAATGACAATGCTAATTTTTTACCCATTAATTAAAAAGCGACAAAAAATGAGATAGACGAAGCTTTTTAGCTTTTCATACGAATACAAAACAGAGAATTTTTTTAATTTCAATGCAGAATTGTTTCAAAATGAAATGCATTCAATTTGTATTTTGTAATTTTTTTTAGCTTTTGTTCAGCCATTCGGCATTCCAGGCTGGAGACGAGAAGTATCAGTAAAAATTGGCTTAAAACTGTCAAAAGATATCCTAAAGCCTATAATTTCTTTCCAAAAACACTTCGCATAACATTATGGAAAATGTAAAATCTAAGAGCGTCTCCTGAGAATTTTACGATTTTTTGCCTCTTTTATCAATACTGTTTTTTCCAGTGTGAAACTGAACTAAAAATCAACTGAAGTTTATAAGTATATACACAGAACAATAACATGCGCCTACAAGCAGCCCTCAGCCTCTGGCGCGTAGCAAAAAACATGTGAATTCGGAACGAAAGAAAGAACGAAGGCAAATCGGAAATTCAGACTGCAAGGATTTTGAATTTTGAATTGTATTTACGTTTTCGGTGACCGAAATTTCGTTCGTCAAGTGCAATTTAATTAATAGTCTCAAATATATGACTCATTGCCAATTGCTGCTGCCGGCCAATAAATGGAGGATATTTTAGAAGCTATTCGATTTTTAGCTACTCCATTTGAAGATGATACAAAGGGTTGGTTAAGTCAAAAATTTAATACATGTACTTTAAAAAAACAGCTGTACAAATAAAATACATAAAAATGTATTAGAAGCATTAAATATTAAAAACAGGTTATGATGGTGTACAAAAATATTCAGTATTTATTTTATTTGTTTGTAATCCGAAATCTATTTTTATTTTTGAATACCGAAATTAAATTGCGATCTATTTATATTATTTTTGCAGTATTACTTCCTTTGTGTCTGTCTGCATTGCACGATACCTAACTGCAAAATAGATGGAAAATGAGCAGAACTGTTCAAGTCTTTACAATTTTTTGTCTTTAAACTTTAATAAATGATTATAGTTTGAATTTAAAAACAAGAAAAATCGGGATACTAATCCTCAAAAAGGAGGAGTAGATAATTTTCAAAAATGCTAATTTCCTAAATAATTTAATTCAATTCGTTCAGCGTTGAAATATAAATGAGCCAATTTTTTAATGAATTTACTGCACTACAATTACTTATAAATAAAATATCTTTTGTCGTTTCAGGAGCAAGAGCTGACGAGGTTCAAAAAGTGACGACTACAGCTGTGTTGTGGTTGGAGCTTTGCGAAAAGGTGTGGGCAAAAGTGCCATTAAGTCCCGAAAGCAAACTGGTGATTGAAGAAGAGCAAGACTCATCTTCAACATGGAAATTGACGTGTACTGTTCTTGATGTTTTGAAGGAGCTGAAGTGTAAAGTCGAAGAAATAGAAAAATGTCAAAGGGAAGAGGAGAAGGAAATTGAAGTATTAAGTGTCCAGTCCCAAAGTTGCGTTTTAAATTGTGTGGAACTCGTGATTGGATTTGGAATTTTGCCGTATTTACTTCCTGGAGTTGGTATTCCAAATAAATATCGTAAAAAGAATGCTGCAGCTGAGTCTATTTTGGACGAAGATAGAAAATTGTCACACGTGACTCAATTTAATCATTTAGTTCACGTCCTGTCAATGTTAATAGATATATGTAGTCATCCCACTTTTGCCAATTTGATAATTCCAAAGCATTTGAATGACATTCTCGCTGGACTGTTTCAAACATGCAAGTCTCCAATTGCAAAACCTCAAGGTGATAATCGAGTTGGATTTTCAGTGAATGATTATAATGCAGTCATGTCAAAACGCTCAAAATTGGACATTAAATTTCAAACACAATTTCTCAAGTTATTACCGAAAATTATGGTGGTGAAATCCCTTTTGTTAATTGGTGCAGTACAAAAACCGAAATGGATGATGATAGCCTGCAACGAATTCCTTCACACAATTTTATTGGAGAAAAATGGACTTGTAATTATCTCTCGTGCTGTTTCAGAAACATTGGATGGAGCGAAAAATTGGCAGATTTGTAAAGTCGTTTCAAATTTAGTCTTAGATGCTGTAAAACGAAAAGATTTATCGAAAAATACCTCAGCGTTGACGAATTTATGTTCTCAGTGCCTTCAGACCATCCAGGAAAAAGATAATATTCAAAAATTGGATAAAGATCCTAAATTAAATGCCATAATAGACACACGACGTCGTGTCGGCTTGTATTGCGCCACAACTTTGACAAATATAAATAATGATTTGGCCCACACGATAATTTGGGAACCTTTATTTCATTCTGTGCTAAATATTATTTCGAATGATTTTACGAACGCTACAGAAATTGACAAATGTACAGAAATTGCTCAAACTCTCTTAACTCTTTCTGTTCCCAATGATATCAGTTTACCAATTTATGAATTTCAAAATCTTTGGACTGTATTTCTCCACGTCTTAGTGTCCTGTGAAAAATACAATGAAGTTCAAAACCTTGTTAAACAGACTCAGGTTATTATCAGCATCCGTAAGAAACTTGTAGATATTTTTTCAATTTTAATAGAAATAATCTCTGGAAATTCAAAAGATAATGTCAGCGAACAGAATACTTGTGGATTTTGCATACAAATAATTTTAACCTTGATAAATGAACCCCTAAAAACCCTAGAAATTCATGACAGTGCAATAATCTCAAAAAGCGATTCGTCATCCGCTAAAATTGACGTTAATTTTCAGAGTTGTGATAATCATGAAAAAGAATCACATGAAATTATTCATCAAGGATGCACCATTCTGTCAAAATCAATATTTGCACAAGATCGACTTCAAGAAATTAGAACTCAATTATTTTGTCAATTACTGACATACAATCAAAACTCAGAATCAACTAAAGAAAAAAGTGTCACAAAAAAGGAACAAGAAAAGTTCTGTGTTTTAATGCTTATGGATTCCATTGCTTCTGAAGATGAGAATATTCTGGAAAACTGCTCTAAAATAAATTCTACTACTGAGGATGGCGAAGAAAAAAGCAATTTCAAAGTTTTACAACTTATTTTCGTCAAGTTAATGAATGAAATGGAGAGCAGTCATCAAGAAGGGGAAAATTATGAGTTTAATCAAAGCTTAAGTTATGTATTGGGGATTTTAGGGACACTGTGCGAAACGAATTTTAGTTCATCAAATGAAAAGTCTGAAAGCAAAAAATCAGCTGATACTAAATTAGAGAATTCTAGTTTGTGGGAGGAGTTGGAATTATTTTTACCTTATTTGCGAAAATTGTGCGAACGTGGAGCTCATATCAATACAGATTCAATTGTAATGGCCAAGAATATTTTAACTTGCATAGAAAGTCGAGGAGAAGTTTCCAGTTTTGGTCCAAGTACCAATAAAAAAGAAGAGAAGAGTATAAGTCGCTATGAAAAAGCCCTGCAAAGTGTGAATAGTCCTCTAGTGGCTATCAAAGGCCACGGGATTTTAGAATTAAAGAGACTGATCGAGGAGCAAGATCCTGAAACGATGAGCAACGAGCCGACATTACTCAAAATCTTTCAAAACCAACTGAGAAATGATGACTCTTACGTTTATCTAATGGCAATCAATGGAATGGCAACTTTGGGACACAAGTTTCATGAAATTGTATTGCCGACGTTGATCGATTTATACGATTGTGACGAAGGGTCACTTAGTAGTAGTGCTCAGAAAAATCGTGGAGCTGTTTTAGCCATGACTCCTGGAGAACGCATTGAATTCCGCTTGAAAATTGGAGAAATTATCGTTAAAGTTATCCGGAAACTTAGTGTGGACATAGCTCCTTTGTATCGCACTCCCATCGCCAACGTTTGCTTTCGTCTTCTTCGAGATGAAGATGAGTCTGTGCGAGCATCTGCCCTTTCTAACCTCGGAGAATTATGCCAAGTATTAAAATTAGCTCTGGGAAATATTCTTACGGAGGTAAATCCCTTTCAAACCCTTTTTCGACTTTTATAATTTACAAAGCGACTTTTATTTTTCAATAATATTTAAATTTGTAACAAGACAATTTAATTCAAACTCCCGGCACTTTCAATTATAGTAGAGTTTGAGATAAATAGAAAAATATTTTATACATGACTTAAAATAACAAAATTCACAATACTTAAATTTATGCATTTTAAGATTTTTGCATTTTATGAGTCTAAGAGTTAAGATTCTGCTGTTTGCATTTTAAGAGTTGAATCGAAATATATAAATGACAGATTTGGTTTGTGGAAAACATTATTTATTTTGTTGATGAATTGTAAAACGAACTGCTTTTTATTCCCAAGCTCTCTAAAATGGCTAATGATGATTTTTCTTATTTTTAGGTGTGGTATTATGTGGAGAATTTATTGGAAAGTGAGCAGAGTTGTCAAGTTCGACGAGGAGCTTTGCATTTGATGGTGTTGTTATTGCGAGGAGTGGCTAATGAACTTGAAGTGGATTACCTTATCGTTAATCGAGATGTCGGAGTGTACATCAGAGACGCCAGAAGATTGTTGTCTAAATTACGGAGCACAGAAACGGACCCAGTGGCTCTCACTCATGTCCAGTTGGCCTTAGACGAAATTTCCCTAATCGCTGCAAAGTTTTTCATGCTTCCTGGACAAAAAACTTCGTAGCAGTCACTTAAATAATGAAAATAGACGAAATATATTTAAATCTAGATCTAATAATGAATTTTTATTTTTCTACTGTGGATTTAAATTGTTGAGGTTGAGATAAATACATCAATATGTTAATTTGTCAATCCACAGTCATTCTTAAACAACCCAATGAATACGGACTAACTATCAATATGCTCACTATTAATGCAATAAATTTCGGATGAGTATCACAGAGCAAAATAAAAATATTACATAATGGAAATTCACGTTTACTTTCAAAATTGGACCTTTCATTTCTCTTTTTCAATTAAAGCACATTATCAAATGTTTTTAATTTCTGTGCTAAACTTTCAAACAAAAAATATTTAGATCCTACTGGCACATTTCATTTAATAATATTCCCGAAATAATTTGTTTTCTCAATCTAAGTATGGAAATGTTGCTTACTTATTTCAGAGAATTATGTTATATTATTATGTGTAACACGTAGATAATAATAATATGCTATAATACTGTCAAATCAACAAAGACTCACTCTCTCTCACTCCTTTTATTTTCCCATCATCCACTTAATCATTTAAATTAAGACTTAAGACATCAGAAATTAAATTAGTAGTAGATACAATATATAGATAGTCAACCGGAAGTGCGTAATCATTAAATGTGCAGCAATTAGCATGATATGCGCCTACCTGTGTTCTTTACTGCTTAAACATTGTCAACTATGCTATGCTAGTCTGTGAGTATCAAAGAACTCTACGTGTTCAACATCTAGTACCAATCTTGTTTGCATATGTTGTTCTTAGCTCTCTACTTGATTGAAATAATAGTATCACCTGTTGTTCGAGTGATGACGTGATAAGTAGACTAGAAATTCAGTTACATGAGCATACCGTGCGACAGAATTGGAATTTCTATAATCAGTTCCAGTTTGAGGAAATCAACTTCGGAATTTTTTCCTTCACATTCAAAACAAGAATGAATTCTCACATAGGCACAGACTTTAATACAGTGGCGAAGAATTTGCATGGTGAGCCCGAGCCCAGCGTCAACCCCTTCTCTTCAATCATCAAATATTTCCTATAATAGTTACTAATAGTTAGCATTTTATATTCATAATTACAACATGATGCTCTATTTAGTATGCATGCTGTAGCATTTTACATGTAGAACGTGATTTTTTCAGATAAAAATTAGACTTGAATTAAAATAATCTTCAATAATAATATTAAGAGTTTAAAGTATCTGACACTGAGGTGATAACATGACACTGAAATTATTTATTTTTACCCACAGACAGGCAAATAAATGCTACTGCCATGATTATAATATTCTCAGGTTTATTCACTTTTATTCTACTCATCTTGGCATAAGAAATCATTTCATTCTCAATAACAATACGACAGCAACCATTTTCACTTTCTGCCTCGTCATTGTCATTTATAATAATTTCAAAGTTTGAAAATGGATTTCAAAACAGGCATTCTCTTTCTGTGCTTATGCATATGCAAAGAAGCTTCTTCAAAATTAGACCAAAA
>JAAAYG020052571.1:0-11033 GCA_009936455.2 Tomocerus minor
ATGGTTCTTCATTTTGCGATTTTATGATTTACAACACAGTAAATTATGTAATATTTTCCTTGTTTTTTGTCGTAACTAATTATTGATTTCGAAAACTCAATGATATGATTTATGTAAAAATTGGTTGGGTTTAAAATGATATTAATTTCAATAATAAACTCTTTACAATCTAATTTAATTATTAATTTATTATGGAGACTATTTAGTGGCGTTGTGCAATCGTTCGTTGCCAAATGTCAACTCCAAAAAATGTGGAACGCTTCACGATTTTGCGTGTCATCCTGGCGCAGGGGCCATGCTAATCTTCTCTGTATCGTTCCAATTTTAGTATATGAACGCCACGAGGGTAGTACAAAAGCCGTATTTAGAATTCAGTTTCGGAAAAAAATTGCGGTTTTCGTCGATAAATTGATGAGACTTAGCTCATTTGGCGCGAAGCGCTGAAATTTTGCTATTTTTTCCAAATTTTTTTCTTTTTCTCCAATGAAGATGAAGCAATGACCTCTTTTCCCATTGCGCGTTTATGTAGAGTAAATAAGTCTAACTAAATGCGCAATTTCTGTGTGGGCAATTACCTTCAGTGCCCACACACCCCATTTTCCGTGTATGCAATGCCCTCCTGCACACACGGTTCCTACGCGCCTGGACTAACTGGACTCTCAGATCCGTCAAATTCCATGGTTGCAAAAAAAATATTCACTCCCCGACTTAATGCCAGTCCAATCACCAATATCGCATCCCCACAGCCATCGTCTTCATTTCAAGTCAACAACACTGCAGTCGCTCGTCCTCTTATTCAAAATGAAACGATTAGTGAAAATAATGGGTAAACTAACGTTCATTTTACGATAGGACAGGGCTGGAACTTTGAGAGTCTATTACCTTGGACCTCTATTCCAACAGCCGCTGTCCCATTATTATAAACCTTGTTCCTCTAACAGCCTTTTATTGAATCCAGGCAAACAGTTTCAATTGTAAAAGTGCGCCCTGGATCTATTCGGGTGTCAAATCGGTCAACGTCTTCCTCAACTAACAGAAAATTCATATTCAAACAGAAACGTCTTGAAATCATGACCAACGAATCACCCAGGTCTTCATTGCATGTGTTGCCCAAAGGCCATTGGCCCAACTTTCTCGACCGCATCTTTTATCTGGACGATCTTCCAGAGTCAATAATTTAAGATCTGTTGCCATTTAAATTTCAGATTTAAGGCTACAGGCTCAGATGTGGCGTATGAGATACACAAGGCTGAAGAAATCCATCTCAAATAAATCTTCCTGTAAGGATGTTGATAGAATATTAAGCAACTACTTTGGAGAGTCTTCAATTAAAGAACTGCTTTTATATCAATTCAAAAGATATAGTTCATCCAAAGAAAACAATAAACGTTACTGCAACATGGAGAGAATAATAGCACTCACAATCTACTATTCATGCGGAGCCAGAGGTTACAGAAACTTGAACATTTCAATTGAAGCTACCAAATATTTCAAATTAGTAAAGTGCCATGTTACTTGATGCTGTAATTATTGTAGGAGTTGCAATGCAGTATAATGTATTTAATTGTGTATTCTGCATAAGGTATTTTATAGAGACATTTGGAATATTGTTCTCAGAAAGTGCCATATTATTTGTAACTCTAATATTATTTTGATGTGGAATTATACTTTAAATGTAGAGTATGAATAAATTAAAGTGCCATGTTACTTGATGCTTGTTGAAGTAGCGATATAATATAATGTATTTCATTGTGCATTCTTCGTTAGTTATCTTATAGAGACATTTGGAATATTGTTCTCAGAAAGTGCCATGTTATTTATGACTCTGAATAATATTTTGATATGCAATTTTAATTAAATGAAGTGTATTTTCGGCATAAAGTTAACCATAAAGAAAATCATAGTTAGCAATTGTCTCAAAATTATTATATTTAATTGTACACAAACATAGTCAACGTACAATATAAAAATAGTTATGACCATTCGAATTCTGACCAATTTGGAGCATAACTTACAGATTTTACCTTCTTTTTACCAATCCAAGATTGAATAGATTGTAATAATATTAATAACGGACAATATAATATAGTGAATCAGCCCCAAATATGCTTGTCAACTGCTGCAGAGGCTGTAGCCTTAAATCTGAAATTTTAATGGCAACAGATCTTAAATTATTGACTCTGGAAGATCCGAGATCCACCGAGATGAAAGTTAACAATAACTCATCTTAACTTTGTGAAGGAACATTCAACAAGTCCGAGGAGATCAATATTATATTTCTATGTCAACAAAGCTTGGAGAAACAGAATTTTTCCCAAAAATAGAGAAGAGGGATTATGATAGTCAGCGCGGAAGGATTATTGTAACTATACAGACCCTTCTTAACGTAAGAAAAGAGGACCTTGCTTATATGTCAATAATTATTGACTTTAGGAATAGACCACTCATTTTTCTTGATATCGGCCTGAGCACTTAATGCAGCAGTATAGTTTCACTATTACAACTTGCACTTATTATAAATCCGTTATTTATTTTCTTGGAAATATTTCAGAATACCTTTAGCATTTTATGTCCTGCCATAAATGCTGCAGTATCACACCTGCACTGTACAAACTACAATGTGCTCAACTATAATAATTCCATAATTCCGCATACTTTATGAGTAGAAAACGGCCAGCGGTAAATTTTCTATAGCGTGGTTACAAGATACTGCAGTTCCTAACCCGCATAACCACAAAATAGAGTAATTTTCCTGCGCGTTCCTGCAGGTAGTGTGTGTGTGTGTGTTATATGAGTTCTACCGATATCACTATTATAGTGAAGGTACTGGGTGCGGGCCACCATTCCGGGCCTATTGCCAACTCCTCTTAACATTGCATTGTTGTTAATTAATGCTAGGAAGGCTTGAGGCTGTACAGAGTCAATTCGTGGGAATAGAGATATCAGCCTCCACTAGCGCCTTCAGGCCCCAACCACCTGATCGGTACATCGTCTTGGCACTACCCCCATTATATCCCCCTTTCTGACTCATAGCATTCGCCAAATACAGCCCCTAGCCATTTACCCCGGGCGGGAATCGAACTCCCTATCATTACGGCTGTGGATGAACACATTGAGGTCCCTGGTGAGACGTGTTCACCACTGAGCCATGCTGCCCGGGTTCCTGCAGGTAACTTCTAATCGTCGGCATGCAAGAATAATAGGAAAAACTAATAAACCCAAGTGCGCAGCAAAACTACAAAGATACTAGCACGTAGAATTCCGAGGTCCTGTCCATAGGCAAGAAGAACAAATAAAGTTTTTACACCCTAAACGAACATGCAAACCATAGAACTTCGCGAATCAACATTTTCGTAAGCCAAAGAAAATATTCAGTCGAGGACTTGAAAGGGTTATTTTACTTAAAAAATAGTTCTTCAATGAACTCACCTTGGTATTATATAAGTATTTCGTACAAGCTGACTTTTGTAGATAGATTAATCTCTCCTCCACCAATATAAGATTATATACCCTTTTCAAGGGAATGGTAATTAGCAGGGGGCGGATAGGTAGGACATGAAAACTGCCAAAATAGGTAGGTAAATAGGACCTAATTTTACCCAAAATAGGACCTAAAATAGGACATAAAATTCGCCAAAATAAGCCTTAAATGCGAGGTTCAAAAATAGGAGTATAAAATAAACCTTATTTATGGCCATTATTTCTACAGTAAAATTAATTATATTTCGTTGATAAAACAAAATAAACAGCAAAAATTAATAATTTACAAAAGATGAGAGACCAAAGAGGCATATCAGTGCGTCAACTGTCAGTGGTAAAGGGGAAAAAACTATAAAAAAACACAGTTACGTCACAGTTTTCATTTTTACAAGATTGCCACAATTACGAAAAATACGTTGTCAATAAAATTACCTCCTTTATGAACTCCTATAGTTAGGTAACAATAAAAGCTAGTATTAAGCTACGGGCTTGGGACACCCTAAAAATTTTGAAATTGTGACCCATGGATCATTTCAAAATCTTTTTTGGCATCATATTTTCGTTACCTACACTATCGAAGACTTCTCCCTGTAAAAGACTTCACTCAAATTGGAATAGTTTCGGAGATATTTCTCAATCTCAATCCTTATTTCATGTTTTTTGTTTTTCTTGGGTTTTTTCATTTTGCCCCTGACAGAAGTTACAATGAATTTTTCCCTGCAAGTTGTTTATGTGATAGAGACATACACACGTTAATACGTTTGTGTTGTCGTCAAAAAATATTTTGTTTGTCTGTCTCAAATAAGTTCTGTCGACTGCAGTAAATATACATAAAGAGAATATATAGTTAGGCAAGTTTAATTTAATAAATACCCAATAGCTGGGAATGCTAGTAAGTTTTGTCTCTTGTCCGTGTATAGATGCAAATGTAGCATAACGATCGATCTTATTTTGGCGTAAATGATTAAAAAAAGTTTGTAAAACTCGTTTTGTGGACATTTTACTTGCCACATACACAGAAACCGTTAAAATTATTCGCAAAAATCAAGAAAATAGGATAAAATAGGACCAAAATCTCAAAATAGGTCAATTTTCTAAAAATGTCCTAAAATAGGTAAAATAGGTAAAATAAAAGTTATATTCTTGGAACCTCTGGGACCTGAAACGGATATTTCCGTGTCTTAGACTTCCATCTTTTACAGCAAAAAATAGGTATTTACCTACCTATCCGCCCCCTGGTAATTAGTCTACCCACCTATGCTCAACTGTGCCAGGGCATGAAAAGGTCACCTTTTTGACTTTTTGCCGTATTGCCTTTTTGCTTGCCTTTTTGCCTATCAAAATTAGCAAAAAGGCGCCTTTTTGACTTTTTGCCCTTTTGCTTTAAAATTGGGCAATGCGAACATCCAAGAATATAGGTTTTTCTAGTAAATTACTTACCAGTTACATTCTAAATTGATTGAAAAATGTACGGACATGCAGTGGAGGCAACAATTAGCAATATTTTTTTGGTTGAAACCGAAATTCAGTTACACTAACAATTGAATCTTTAGTTCCTTGAACATTATAGATGGAAGTATAGCTACTACAAAAAGTCAAAAAGGCCAAAAAGTCAAAAAGGCAGCAAAAAGTCAAAAAGGCGCCGTTTTGCCTTTTTCCTCCCAAAAAGGCAGCCTTTTTCATGCCCTGAACTGTGCAAGCTTTTTGAGTAATCTAAGATTAATGTTACCATTACCATGAGAGTCAACTTTATTGGATTCTGCCCAAAATTGTTTTGCGTAAAATTGTTTTTTCCTAATTTCGGATAGGGGTAAATGGCAATAAGAGACTTGTTGATTTTACATTGCAGATTAGATATTTGCGTAGTTATAGTGGGTCTTCACATGGGCATTACGTAGTCAGAAAATGGCAATACAGGTGTTCTAAGGAGATGTAGATCTAAATTTTATTGTCTGACTTCTAGATAATCTACTATCAAAGTGGCCGATAAATTAGAGCATATAAGCTATGATGAAATCGTCGGCGAACATTACATAAAAAATACTTGGTCTTCAATTTTGAAGAAATTGAGTTAACAAACAGATTAAAAATAGAAAAACAAAATAGGCCGGAGTACTGACGACTGAGTACCGTAATCAAAGCCCTTTGATGCATGCTTCCCAATTTTAACAACAAATTAATAGTTTTGGAAAGGTTTGTTAGGATCATACGATCATTGCATTAAACCAAAGAATTGGTAAAATATCAGTTAAAAAGATACTTAAATAGTTTTTTCAAATGTAAGCCTAATCTAACATCATTATAAATTACAAATATATTTATAGTAGACGAATAAATTGTGCAACATAATACATTGTTAATAGTTTTATTTTTTCCCGGAAATAATAGAGCAAATCGTTTAACAGCTATGGAATATCTTTTCGGGTTTCAAAATTTGGATTTAGACTACAGTGGAATTAAAGTTAAAGTTATTATTGCTACAAACGCAAATTAACGGTGTTGGTGGTTAATTATTATTGTTAAATAAATATAGAAAAATCACTAGTTTTTCAAATATTTTATTACTGTCGATTTATTTCTTCAATACGACCAAAAAATTATTATCAAAACAAAATTATAAATATCGACTATTATCTACCACTATTACGATCAATCCGAATTAAACGATTTGTTATAATCACTGGACCTAATTATTTGTACAAATATATAGCTTTAAAACATCTCTGTGCTGATTATCACTTTTAACATCAATCTAAGCATTTAGAAAGCAATTCAATTTAATTTGCTCATAGCTATTTACAAATTAATTTTAACCTAATATTACAAATTAATACATTTTTTGAGTTTAAGATTTGCATATAGCTTTTTTTCTGTAATTTTCTTCTTCGTCACTGCTATCATCCGGATTCCATGAAATTGCATTATCCTTCGCAGAATGCAAAGATTGTATACAAACTTTGCCTGCTTTCACAATATCGTTTACTGGGTACTTATTCCTCGCCATCGTCGCCATTGTTTCTGTTGCTTTATCAATAACATGAAGTTTTAATTTGTGATCGCAAACGATTTTTGTCTTGGCCACCTCAGCATTCATTTCTGCTTCTCGTGACCTCCATTCTGCATCTGCCTATAGATTAATAGTCGAAATTGTAGAAAAAATATTACAGCATAAACACCATGGACTATATTATTAGCTGAAAACACGAGTTATACATAGTCAATTATTTTTAGCAAAATTATTTATAGCAATAGTCACACTGTGGCAATTCTGATTTAATGCAAAGTTTAAATGCTAAAACGTTTTGGAAATAAGAATAATATTATTACTTTTGCTAATCCAACTTCTCTGCTTTCTCCAGCTCCCATTATTATTTATTTGGTTGAGATTTATAAAAGAAATATTTTCGGATTTGAAGTTACTGAAATCACAGAAAAATTGGTATTAATGTTTCGGGTGCCGTACGCAGAATAAATGGAAACTTTTTCTAATTTCTTATGCAAGGAAAAGTTTAGTTTCGATATGCCAACGAGTGGCAAAGATTATAATATTGATACTTCCTCTAATGTGCGAAGTCTCCCACTTTTGTTGCTTCTGCTGGATAAACATATTTGTTGTTGCTTATGCATATTATACATACATTTATTTTACACGAAGTAAACAAAATATTCAACATAGCTGGGAATGCAGAAATGTTGCACAAAAATATTTATCTATAGTAGAATTAATTGTTACTACAATTCAAAATTGATTTTTGCAAAATGTTGGACAGTTATTCTTACTATGTAACAGAAAATAAATTTTATGGACATAATGTGGGTTTATAAATAATTATTTACAAATTTTGTAGCTAAAAATAAATAAGCTAACATGCTTATATCATATAAACTTCCCTTAAATTCAGAAAAAAAGCGTCTATTTACCCTGGCAGTCTCTGTTTTGTTTAGACTTCATTTCCTTTGTTAACTGCTGCCAAATATTAGTTTTAAAATATCATTTTTATGATTACCTATCTGCCGTGTTTATTTATCTTCGCCTTATAGAATTAATGTCATTTCCTTGTTTGCTGCACAAACAGTTTGCAGATTTTACAACTTCTGAAGATTTTATTCAAAGATAGTGTATATTAAAAAACAAAATAAGTTATTATCTAAAGTTTTTTTTAATGTGTGCATGGCAATGCATTTTTTTAGTTTCTACAAAAAAAAATGAAATATTTCAATTTAGTTCATCGTCTAATGATTATTGTAATACGAAAACTACTTTCTTCACATTTGACATTAGACAATTTATTGGTGCATTTATAGATGGTGAAGTAAGTAGGTATATATAATAATACATGTATGTACACATGAATCATGTTTGCATACTTGTATTATGTGTGTGTATATATGACTTGTGCACACACATAATGGCAACTTGTATGTATGCATGAGTGTTCAATTACTTAAAACGAAAGTATTTACGGTGGTAAACAAAGAATTAATTTTTGTATCAATTGAGTATTCGTCGTATTTTTATTCGTTTATCTGCACTCAAATGATTTCATAAATGCAGATACAAATTCCATTGGTATATCTAAACATGACCTAATAACAATTAGAGTACAGTGTATTGTTTAAAATTGTACATTACTATTACACGAACATAATATTCACAATATTTATGCAACTTTAGTTATCACTGCTATAATCTAGACTTATTATTCCTCGTCGGCATCTGAGGATGGAGGAGTCCATGACACGGCTTTTCTCCCTGAAGAAGGTTCGCGACAAACTTTTAAAAACTTTATGAAAGATTTTTCATTAAACTTATCGGATTCCATCATTTTGATTAAAACTTCCTTTTGATTGTCGCTAATATGCTTTTTTAATTCGTTGTCTGACAAATGTTTCCGTAAGTCATTAGATGACAGTTTCATTTTCGTTTTACTAACGCAGTCGTAAAATTTCTGAAACAAATAATTGAAAATCATTAAACCGGATTAAGCTTTATTAAATTAGTATATATTCAAACAGAAAGTGATCTGTTTTTTAAATGAAATCCGGTGTGTTTAAGTTGCATGCAAATTCAACAATAAACAATGTAGCATTAAATGGTTTTACCTTTTCCAGTTCGGTTTTATTAGCATTTTTTGACTTTTCGATTTCTAATCCTTTAAAGCTGTCAACTAATTTGGACACGCCATTAATAATGCCTTCTCCTTGTTCAAATCCAGCTTTCCAAATGGCTACCGTCTAATAATTGCAATTAAATTGCCATAATAAGGATGCTATTATTATAATACTTATAATAATAATTATTATAAATTAATGGGTTACTTACAGGGTTAATAGCCTCTATCACTTTCCCCACGGTAGCGACACCAGATGTCTTATCCGTAGAAGACATGTTCCTAAAAACATTTTAGCGTAGAAAGTAATAATGTTGATTAATAAAGACAACACTTCAACACGTTTCAATTGCAAAAAAATTAATTGTAATTAATTCATTTTCAACGAATTAAATTATGCATTTATTTCTATGAAATATAACAATACGCTTACTTATAAAGAAACTACTATTTAAGATAGACAAATGGAGTTTCTTTGTGCAGCAACCACATGAGATGACGATACTGAAGTGAATATAGTCATATATAGAACCCAAATCAAATGAAAATTATTTGACTCAAAACATTGTGTGTTAAACAAACTAAAACAAGATAATAATATTATATTTGCTTGCCCAGATTCAATTTCTTTCCTTATTTACAGAATAAAATTTAAATATTTACCGTTAAATCATACAATATTGGCTTTTCCGTGTTAGCATTAAAATATAAGCCAACTTTCATATTTGAACAAGAGTTACTCAAAATGCGAGCTTGGTTTTATGGTCAAACATTAGATAGCTTACTATCATATATATTACTGACAGTCACTAAACTTTTGTCATTTTATAAACATGGAGGAGAGTAATTGGAATTATCGTGCGAGAGGATCCAGTTTGAGAATACGCAGAAATGCTCACTCAAGTAGCAACACCGATAAAGCACAACAACATACGAAACGACCAAAATCATCGGGAGAAATACACACAGATTTTTTAGAAGAAACGGGGAAACGACGTTCTCTTCCGAAATTTGGAACTGATAGCAGCTACCATAGTACTAACCACTTATCTGCGTGTACCAAAGAGGACGAACAATATAAGACAAATACCATTGATGGATATTACAAAAAGGGTTTAGAAATCACAGAGAAAATAACGGTTGGTCAGCCTCGTGGAAATACACACTCGCCATTTTCAAAAACTGAGACCAATAAAAAGAGCATTTTTGAAAGCATTAAAAATGTTTTCTGGAAAAGCCCAAATTCGGAGAAGTTGAAGAAGGTATCATATTTTAATTTTTTTGTTAACTTTGTTTACTTATTTACTTGGAAATTAGTGCAATTTAATTGCTATTATTTTCATTTAGCTTGAGGAAGACTACAAAAAGCGGTTAAAAGAACATGAAGAAACTATTAGAAACATAAAAATTAAATGCGAGCAAAGAGAGGAAGCTTTTATACAGAGTTTGAGAAATAAAAGCGGAATTCCATTTAATACAGACAACAACCACGATAGGGGAAATTGTTGGGTAGAAGAAGTTGATTGAACCGAATCAAACGAATTGCTTTCTTATAGCGACTAAATGAAAATGAAATAATTACATAAACAACACACATATTATAATCATTGGTTTAAAATATTAATTCTCGCATTTGTTTTAATAGTTTTTGTTGATATCTTTATTTTCATACGATAAAATTGTCAAATTGCTATCAAAAAATAAATAAAAAATTGAAATTAATATTAATCCATGATATAAAGATAAAATGTTTGCCGTACTATACTTATATTTGCTTTTCAATCCGTAATTTTGAAACCAAATCAATGTCAAAAAATACTTATTAGTTATTTGGAATTATGTGTCGTAAGTCTACTAAACAGACTCGAAGCCCAATAAATGGTATCCGCATATCGCTTGGATGCCAAAATAAACAGTGATAAACTGATAAATATACAAAAGTAGATGCAATGAGGGGTTGACTACTTGCTGACTACTGACAAAAGAAATTAATCTGATTGTAGCTACGAGCAGTTTATCTGACTCGCCCATTGTGTCTTAATTACTGAGTCTCATTCATTAGTGTTTCTATTTTATTGCGTTGGACGGGAAAGATCGATGGGAGCACACATATAGATACATGGATAGATAGACAAACGGGCAGGCAGACGCTATCATTCTGACAAGCAATAGCAACTCTCGGGTAGGCTTTAAACACGTGCACAGTTTTTACACGCGACATCCCACACCTCACTACGAACCAGCCGGCCCTTCCAGGCCTGGAGAGAGATTCACTATGGTGCCTAAGTGAAAATAAACTGTTGTAAACAGGCTGTAGCAATGTAGCGGTATTTGGGGGCGGGGTAGGGAGTGCAGGGGGTGGGGAGATTTAGTCCATTTTTCTGTGTTTCTTATTGAGTGGTCACATGACTCAATTCTGAAAATAGAATTCAAAAAAGTTGA
>JAAAYG020052582.1:0-11031 GCA_009936455.2 Tomocerus minor
TTGAATATAATAATTTTAAAATTCTGATTATAGTTTGGCTGTTATATTTATGATTTTCCTTTCCTAGTTATTAAACCTGCATGGCAGGGGCACCCGCATTGCCCCCGTTTCACCTCACTAGATTGTCCCGCTGATTACCAAAAATAATGTATCCTAACCCCAAAATGAAACGTACGTCAATAGTGACAATTAGGGTGCCTTTTAGTTTTGTCACGAGCTACTAAGACAGTAGGGAACACCGTCACTGTACACTTATATAATTTTTGTATTGGGTGCCCCGGTTCGAGCTTACTGGGTTTCCTTTAGGAACCCCGATGGGGTTGCAGTTAGTTTTATTATTACTTTTAGGATGCCGTTTTTAGGAGCCTTTTCTTTTTCAAACCTTGATTCATACCTGCAGTTTAGCTGCCACACGTAGCAACTAAACTGTCGGTTGTGATGTGAGACGAAAAAGGTTACAGATGACAGCCGTGATTTAAGATTTAAAACGATTTATAAATCATAATAATTATAATCAGACGGTATCATATTCAATCATCTATATTAGTACCACCAACCAGCATTCTTAAAATCTGCTGGTATCATGTACAATGCTGAGTGTATGGTCAGGGTCAACCTTTTTGGATCATAGATAGCATGTCGCAATTCACATATGTGGCATGTCCATGTTGATTGAATATTAAGCAGCATTAAATGATAAATAATAGGTAATAATGTAATGTAATAATAACTTTCAACATTCAACATTTTATCATTAATTAACAAAATGCTGATGACTGAGACTGAACATCAAACAACAGATAAAATAAAACTGGTATTCAATGAATGAAATGACAAACTTTAGGTAAAAATAAAGTTAAAACAAAAACCTCTTACTTTTCAAAAAATTACGTCCTGTGGATCTTTTTTACTGGTGACTGGGTATCATCAATGAAACAACGGCTAAATGATTTTCTAGGGCTTTGATTTCTTGGTTATGGTACTTCGGCGTATTGTATTGTATCTTGTATCGTTGTTGGTTGTTCAGGTTGTTGCGGCGTTATACTTCAATGGTTCCGTCTGATCTGAATCTGTTTTCGATTTTCCGTAAGTGTAAAATTTTTTATTTATACAGTAAATGATCTAGAAACAGAAATGAATGATGAAATTCGATAAATGCACAATGGACTTTTTAAGTGGCTGATGATGGTTGATCGCTTTTCTGGTAACAGGGACGGCCGATGAAGGAATGGTGGTCGGTGGTATGTATGGTGGACAATGGTGGTGGCAGTGGTGAGGTGAGTGAGTGTAGTATTAATAATCAGAATACATATATGACATGAGTGGTAGCTCCGTAACGCGCATAGCCATTGCTTGAGAAGTTGAGACAGAGAAGACAGTGGAAAAGTGGCTCACACAGTCACACAGTGTCTGAATAAACCCTTGGAATAAAAATTATCCTGCTTGGTTTGAAGGGTTATTTCAAATTAGATATTAATTTTAATCTATTTTCAAAATTGGGGGAGAGGAAGTGGGTGCCCCCAGCCCCATCCAGTCAACTTGAAACCTTGAACAAAAATTCATCAATGAAGATTTAAGGATTGTTTAAAATGAAATATCAATTTCATTGGGGGCAAGAGCTTTAGAAATGGGAACCCCTTTTACATATCTCTATAGTTTTATAGGTAGTTCAATAGTTATTAAGACTACAGTTTTTGGTGAAAAACGAATGTTCTGGTACAATTGGAAGCTCTAAGCAGGATATTTATGTGGGACAAAATAATTATTAATGTCAATACCCCCCGTAATCCAAGTAAATAAATTTGAGTATGGTCAATTTGACGAGGGTATTTGGTCTTTTCCACCAGCATATTTGTGATGAATGCCAATGTTACCACTGTTGAAGTAAATGTATTAAAGCACTGCTAATTATTCCTCAACAACTTATAGCTCTCAACGAGCTCCAGTCCATAACACAGCAATGAAATAAGACACTGTAAACCCTAATGTGGCTTTAGAAGTAAGTGTGATAACCTATTATAGTCGTTACTTGAGGTGCCAAACGCGTAACCCAAGATCAATAATGAAATTGTGTATATAAGCGGCCTTCCCCAATGATCATTATAAATTGATTTTTTTCTTAAAGCAATTTAATAATATTTTTTTAACTTTCCAAAACGAGGTTTCTAACTTGCTATTCCTAGCCCTCGGAGAGGGCTTAATCATCTAGTCATTTATGATGTATTGTATTGTACGAAGCGCTACATAAGCCACACGCGTAATAAAGTACATGAAGATTTACATGCGTGCATATACAGTAGTGCATGAAGGACGCATAGACTATGAACGTAAAGTACCCACCTGCTGTGTTAGGGAACGCCCATAAAAGACGTCTGCAACTTTTGGACCCCTTCCCCCTATTGTCTGCCAGCGTCTGTTTTCGTATAGCCCCTCTCCCTAAAGACGTCGCAAAATATATGAAGTTAAAACAATTTTTTCCATACTAGTAAATTTCTGAAATGGCAATTTTATACATATTTTCGAATTTCTTACACGCTAGTTACACGTTAGTTACACTATCTTAAAAAGGAGAACATTTGTAATATTCTCTACACAGGAAAATCAGAATCCAATATTTCGTTTAAATCTATGGATAATATTGCACTTTCAATAGACACAATTTTGATAATTATTATTGTTTATATTTTTTAATCGAATGCTTTATTATTGTACATGTTTTCTCTGGATAGGCATCTTTCCAGTTTTTAAAGAGATTTTGGAAAAGTTGATCCAGTTTTTCATCGACCAAAAAGAAAGACTATTATGCAATGTGTATTGTGCGCAAGAGAAGTTTGTGAAATATCTATGCAATGGGTTTCAATTACTTTAAAATGCAGGTACAGCAGTTCATATAGTTTGGCTCAACTGTGAAAAGTGGCAAGCGGTTACTGTTCACTATTTATGAACTTAGAAAAATTAAATTTGAGCAACAGCTTTTATCGACGTCATATTTCCCTCTACCCCTCCAGCCGCAACTTGTCTGATTTTATGGACCCCCTCCCCCCTAAACTGTAGACCTCTTTTATGGACGTTCCCTTATAGTTCTGTGGATGAAACTGCGCGGAATGTAGCCGTACGTAGTAGTAGTATGTCTTACAAAACTCTATTATCACAGTCGTCTCTCTCTCTCGCGTTGCAGTCGTTGCAGAGTCAGCTCGCAGCAAGTAGTAATGTAAATCCTGCTGGTAGGACGCTTGCATTTATTGCGTAAACTAAATATTTGCAATACGATTTTAGCAAGTAATTAAATTAGTAAAATAACCGAGGCTTAGTATTCACAAAATATTTATCAGTAGTTTGAATTTTTTTCAGTATGAATGATTTATGTTTTACTGAGGAATTGTTTGTAAATTGTATGAGCTGAATGTTCAAAAAACATTTACAAGCTCTTACTCTATTTTTAGACAGTCAGTGGGCTGTTGGATTTACTCCGGTAATCAATCATTCAGGAATTTTTTCAATTGAAAGTCTGCAGCATAAACGTCATTTCAAAGCGTCATTTGAAATGAAGTTTAAACATCACTTGTTCCGAAATACTTCTAAAGGTAACAAAAATATCTGGTTTGAATTTTGTCAACCATGTTCATTATGCATTTTAGCATTTAGCTGATATAGGCTCGTATTATGACCGTACTTGTGTTCATCAGATGTTGTCAAGACCAAGATGGGTGAACGTCGTCTTGCAAATAAGGGTTTTTCTTACAAGAAAATCCTTATTTCCATGACGACGTTGACCCATCTTGGTCAAGACGTTGATTTCCACGTATTTTGGACATTTGGAGTCTTAGGACATCCTCAGAACTTAAGACGAGGTTCGTAAATTCGTAATGCGGGCTATATGGTTACGAATTTTTGGGGGGGAGGGGGTATGGGTAGTTATGTGTCCGTGTTACGATCTGTTACTTAAGGGAGAAATTTTTGTGACGTAGTACAATGGACGGTCCCTAGTTTGCAAAGTCTGCATAGAATAAAACGCACAAATGTATAGTTGATGTCTTGTCTTGATGTTGTCTTGTATTCTATACACCCTATGTGATGCTACAGGGAATAAAATCCAAGCAAATTGTTAAACGTTAAAAAACAGGCCGATGCGCGATGAACAAATTTAAAAACATGAAGTTATAGGGAATGAAATCCAAGCAAATATTCAAGCAATAAAATAACACAGTCATTTATGAAATGGACCCCGTCTGAGAGTACCACAGTGTTCCTTGCATATCTCTCTACACATTCTATATGTTTCGGACCCAGGTCCCCGGTGCTTAAAGAAAGTTTTATACATTTCTAACTCCATAGGGAATGGAACCAAAACCCAAGCAACTAAATAACTCCGCCATTTATGAAATGGCTCCACGTTAGAGAGTACCACAGTGTACCTGGCATATGTCTACACATTCTTAGTAGTTATTTCCATTCCCTATGGAGTTAGAAATGTGTAAAACTTTCTTTATGCACAGGGGACCTGGGTCCAAAACATTAAAAATGTGTACAGACATGCCAGGAACACTGTTGTACTTTCAGAGTTGGGGCCATTTCATAAATGGCGGGAGTAATTTAGTTGCTTGGGTTTTGGTTCCATTCCCTATGGAGTTAGAAATGTGTAAAACTTTCTTTAAGCACCGGGGACCTGGGTCCGAAACATATAGAATGTGTAGAGATATATGTCAGGAATACTGTGGTACTCTCAGTCTCAGACGTGGGTCATTTCATAAATGGCGGAGTTATTTTGTTGCTTGTATATTTGCTTGGATTTCATTCCCTATAACTTCAGGTTTTTAAAGCTTAGGTTTTGTTCATCATCGGCCTATTTTTTAACGTTTAACAATTTGCTTGGATTTCACTCCCTGTAGCATCACATAGGGTTTTATACATGCATGAAACCAATTGTTTTTGTAAATTGTAATTGCATTTTCATGTGGCGCATCACAGTGTGCATTTATGATGGCTTGAGATTGTGGTGATTGATGCAGTGATAATTGTACAGCGTAGATGTAGTACTAGTAGGTAGTCCTATGCAGGACACTGGCACTCGAGTCCTAACAGTCCTAAGTTGACTTTATTCCGGGATTGTCCGGGAGTCCTCTTTAGGGAAGAGTCCCAAGATGACTTCATGACTCGGGAAAAGTCTTGGAGAGGATTTTATTTCGCGCTGCGTGCGTAGCTGAAATCACTTAATGGGAAGAGTCTTCGGATGACTTAATTCCACGAGCCGACTCAGGGAAGAGTCTTCGGATGACTTAATTCCACGAGCCGACTCAGGGAAGAGTCTTCGGATGACTTTGTGACTCAGGTCGTGTCTTGGGAATAGTCTTGGCAGGACTTTCTTTCCCGAGTCGACTCAGGGAAGAGTCTTCGGATTACTTTAGTTCGTGAGTTGTCTTTGGAAAGAGTCTTCGGAGGACTTTATTTTGTGAGTTGTTCTTGGGAAGAGTCTTTCAAGAAGAGTCTTCGGAGGACTTTATTTTGTGAGTAGTTCTTTTCTTGGGAAGAGTCTTTCAAGAAGAGTCTCGGTTCAACATGGCTGGGAAGAGTCCCCAGTTGACTTGGGAAGAGCTCGCGCCCATCACTGACCCACGGTAAATGGATCCCATGGTTACTTCCTCCCGCCATGGGGAGACGGTAGTGCAATACTCAAAAAAAACAAAATGGTTACTTCCCCCCAGGGCGGGGGAAGTAACCATCATGGGATCCATTTACCGTGATAGACTCTACTTTTCTGACTCGACTTGGGATACTTGTTGGGAATTGGGAAGCGTCTTATACACTATGTAGACTTAAAAACGTGAAGCGATTTTGGAAAGCATTGCGTACAGAGAGTACAGACGTTTTTACGTTAGGGGATTTATGGAAGTTCTTATGCATTTATCACGTAATTGGGAAGTTTAGTGCACTTTGACTTCATTGCTCGTAGGTTAGGCTTGACAATGGGAAGGCCCGCCATATTATTACGATGTACTTAATTCGGTAGTTATCGACACATAACTGATTTTTATATATTTGTAGTTAATTTCTTTACTACAATGGATTGCTTTAGTACACGTTTTTCCAGAATATTGACTGAAGTATCATTACTCTTCACAATTCAATGAGCTATAAAATAATGTGGTTTCGTTTGATTTGGTTGATTTAAATGCTTTTATAACAGTTGCTCTGATGCGGATGCTGACAATTCTAGCAGTCGCCACGCAGCTCGAGGATTCAGTTCTCCTCTATCTCTGCACAAAACCCATGCATGATTAACTCTAAATACTTTTTCAGGGTCTCCTTCTACTACTTTTCCCGCCACATCACGTATACAGGAAACCTATTAATATTCAAATTCCCAACAATTAAATCAAAACTTACATTAGTTTTTTTATTAAGTAATTTATTTTTACTCTTATTCTGTTATTCATAAGACTAAACTTGATACATATGCATAGATTTAGCAAAGTACCAATTATTTATGTATTTACTTACTTGTTGCGCTGTAAATGTAATGACTAAAACAGGACCCTGCTCCAAAACCCGTCCCATTGCTAAATCAACTTGTGAAATATCTAAAATACAGGACTCGAGTTTTAATCCTCGATCCCTAGCTGCTTTCAAGGGTTGTGACAAGACTGCGAATGCTGCTTCGTAACACCAGTCTTGGAGTACCTACAAATTTTATAAATTCTAACTTCAATTTCAATTTACTCAAAATATTGCACACTATAATATAAAAAACTATATTAAATATACTTTTGTTAGTATGAAATGATTGAAGTACCTCCAGTTCAGCTCTACACATGGCTTCCAAAATGTTTGGAATTACATCTCTTTCGCAGTCTATCAGAAACTTTTCTTTATCAAATGTAGGATCTAATTGCATAATTTCTGTAAGCGTATCTGAAAGTTCTGTACGCTGGAATAAGCCTCCCATAACTTCTGATACCTGTCCGAAGCGTACAAAAGTAATAATTAGTTTAAGGATTTGGTAGCATATAAATACTATTCATAATATTTTTAAAACCTTATTAGTCAAAGTTCTGGACGCACGTATGACAGAATTTTCACTTTCATCATACTTAATTTTCCAGTCTAGCATTTTGTTGACGTATGGATTACTATCTTTAAATTTTTCCCAACTTTGATAAAACCTGTAATCAATAAGAAAATAGATATGTAATAATCAACCTGCGGCAAACCCAATGGGGATTTTCGAAAATGAAAAGTGGGTCGAGCGTGAGGTTAAAAATGACGTCAGTGGAGGATTGGGGGTCGGTCCCGGGGGTTGACATGGCTATTTTACAATATAAATTCAATAAAGTTCAAATTCCTTGACAACAAAAAATGGCAGATAGTAAGAAAATAGTCCATTTTATTCAATGCAATCCTCCAGTGACGTCACTAGCTAATAAAAACAAAAAAATAATATCATTGTGTAATAATAATAATGTAGGTGACAGTAGGCAATAGAGAGTAGAGAAGAGATTAAACATGGTCATGTACAATGCGATTTGATCCCCATAGCAACTCCTCTCCATTTAGATGAACGTTGTCATGGGTATGGGGTTTTTTTTCTTAGTAAACAAAAACCCATATCCATGACAGTGTTCACCCACGTTGAGGCAAACGAATAGAAGCCCCGAAAATATTTATCTGATATTCATGCCAACCGGAAACTTTAGAAAAAAGTTTAAATTACTTAGAATCTTTGTGAAGTTCTACTCCAGTGGCTTCTGCATTAGGGGTTATAACTTGATCTTCGGTATTGCTAATATTTTCCGTTCTTTTTCGCAACTTTACCGGTGGCCTGTAAATTTTAGCTCCCAGGTCGCCTTCAACTATTTCATCTCTAACAACGGCAGCAGCGCCTGACATTGTTCGGAAAGACGTTGTGTTTGCAATTTTCGATCCAGTATCTGCGAAAGTCCCTGCAACATTTTGTGCTTGTTTACCCAGTTGACCAGTGACTTCACCTGTTAATTTCATAGATGCGAATTTAGATGAGCTTAACAGACCTAAGTGCACTACAAGAAGTAACAACGATGTGCCGAAGCTGCGGCAGTAAATTTTTCATCATTATAAAGAAATGCTGATAGCTAAAATGTTTTCTCTATTATAGAAAAATGTTGACATTGACTTAGATATAAAGGCTACTTTACTTGACAAATAAAGTGGCAATGATGTGGAAATTGCCATCTTTCTCTCTACTTCTTTCAAGGCTACTAAAGGTTATTATGAACCCAGAGCTAACTGTATAGTGCAGTGGGTAGTGTCTGCGTGGGTGTTAAGAGCAGTGACCAGTTTTATCTGCATAGTCCGTATTCAGTTGGTGTTATTTAACATTTTAATACAACTAAATATAAAATATCAAACGGAGCAGAGACGAATCAACTACTATCGACCGAGGAATCTCTAATTCCGTTTGTCTTGGTCTCTGTATTACATGCAGACATGTGTTCATTCATGCCCCCAGTTGCAATTTATAATATATTTCGATCGATTTAGTTACTAAGTAATTTTAAAAGATCTTACTTGCTTTTTTGGCAAACTCTGATTGACTAGCCTCTTTAACAGCATCTTGTAGCTTGTCTTTAACTGTTCCTAGTTTCTCTTTAAAAATTTCGGAACTCTTTGAAGCCTCTGATTCCACAACATCAAACTTTCGCCTGGCTTGTTTTAGCGCTTCAGATTGTTCTAGTTTGTTTGCTTCTTCCCGAAATTTTGCAATGCTATCTTTCATTTCTTTATTTTTTCCCAACTCCTGACGCAGGTTTTCAACGAGTTTTGACAAAAAGCCATGTTGCTTCCCATCACCAGCAGCAGACGAATAATGTTTTGTCTATTGACATAAAAAATGAGAAATAACAAAAATTGATGTCTGGGGGAGTACACAAGCATTTGTGCTAATAATGATGACAGCTTAATCCGATAGATATATCACGTACTTGAAAAGAAGTGACTTCAGGAACAATCAATTCAGGAATAATACCTGGTTTCGTCATAAATCCTTTATTGTAGAAAGTACCAATATATTTTACTCCGGCTGCAGAAATTAATTTTATACATTGTTATAAATGCAATCATAGTAAAGTTGCATATACTTTCCTTAATTTTGCAACCACAACGATTAAGCTTTGAAGGTAGACAATAGTATAAAGATAAAGTAATAAAAATTGATTTTCGATGTAATACCTTGTCCTGGACATGCTACTGCATGTCGAATGTCCCTATAAATCGGTAAGATCCGTTTAGTCCCTACATGTAATTTTCTAAAATATCCTACTCCCAAAAGATTACTCGTTCCAGGCATACTTCTTGCTTGATTAATCGCCAGAACTGCGTAACATAAAGAATTATAATATTTTATATATATATTTGAGAGCTGCTTTACTCCCTGTCTCACAGCCATAGCTCTGAAAAGTCTTGTCTGTATGTAATAATTTTTCAGACATTAAAATTAATATTGTAATGTAATACAATGTAAGTTTACCTGAAAATGAGGGAAACTCAGTTCTTGTAAGTGCGATAACAGTTTTTGGTGCTGGCGGTACCTTCCACAAGTATAGCATCATAGCTATAGATTAGAGAGACTATTTAGTGATCACTAGCGACTAAAGAACTGTACTGCAAATTGTTTATATGAATAATAACAACAATGCGCAATCAGTAGGTTGGTTGGAATTGGAATAACACAGTTGGTGCAAATTAAATTTTATGAATACGAAATGTATGATAGCAGGATCAGTATCTACAGGAAGGATCGGTACATCGCATTACAAAACTGGGGTCCTTTTAATTTGCTAATCAGCCAACCTTGACACAGAACAGATATTTCACACGGTATACGAGTTTTGAGGTTCATTAATTGCGTAATCAGTTATCACTATTATCAATTAAGGGTTTCACTAATTGATAAGTTTAGAAATTGTTTTCAGATTTCTGAAGCTTTTCGCCAAAATCCGCACTTCCGTACCGAAATTCTGATTCAACGTGAATCTTAAACTTTTGCCGCTACACCCAGTTCAGGTAATAGTCTTTGCATTGCAATTAAATCCAAACCCGCCTGAATCAGCCGAAAGGCGAACAACATTTTGCCGTTTGAAGGGTTTCAAAAACATGCATTAGATTTTTAGACATGGACAAGCGCTAAACTCATTATTCTGAACTTTCTTAAGGGTGCCTCAATGATACGAATAAGTATATCTCAACCCCTATGGGGAGGGGGCTAGGACGTTGATTACTTTTTAAAACGTAGACCTTTCTGATACTCTTTCGTCAGGGTTTCCCCGAAAAGTGTCTACAAGCACCAATTTTTTTTTGTGGAGTGGGGAAAATGAATGGCATCAGGACAAAAGTATTTATTTCTCTGTTGTTTGAAGAGCTAAAAAAATCCCTTACGACTTGCCCTCGGGCCAGGTCTCCATGATTTTTCGAGATATTACATTTCAAAATCGGGTGCCCTAAACTGGAGATCTACGCATTCTGCGTAATTGCTATACCAATCCATGTTGACGCCGAATCGGTTACTAATTTACTAAGGCATGCTGCTAAATAAATAATATCATTTCGACGCCAACTATGTATTGACTTCTAAATTCATATTTACTTCTACACCTTATTCAGCGCCCCGTAGTAATATTTCCCGCGCAGGTGCTGTCGATCATTAAGGCAACCTTTAAGTTCTTCAAACAAGAGCATCGGTACTTGGATGGTTATTATATTTTATTACCTTTTTTGCGGCCGTTTGTGTTTGCTGTAACCTCGAAGGTAGCCGTGAGTGGAAAAGGCTCATATAATTATAGTATTATTGGGTATAAATCCGAGCACAGAATTCATACATACCCAATAATTCATTAATTATTAATTAGTAATGACGTGATTTTCTTTGAATGCAGAAACAGTAATGTTAAATGAAACATGATGAAACTGAAGATGGCAAGATGAAAGACATTTTTATTATGCCATTCTGGGGCCTTATTCTCATCTAATATCATCTGTTGATTTCATCATTTGGTGCACCTG